>CAJNIZ010046105.1:110881-124499 GCA_905231905.1 Symbiodinium pilosum | reverse complement strand
AGGAATTATTTAGGGACTATATAGGGGATCTAGGGGTTATGTAGGGGATATATTGGGATAATGGAAGAGAAAATGGAAACTAGTATTTAGTGTTTGAGGAGCCACTCCAAGCAACTCGGGATTGTCGGGTTTAGGGTTCAGAGTTTGTAGTTGAGGGTTTATAGGGCTCAGGGTTTAGGGTTTCGAGTTGAGGGTTTAGGGTTCCGGGTTCCGAGTTCCGAGTTGAGGACTCAGGATTCAGACTTTAGAGTTGAGGATGTAACTGTCTAGGGTTGAGGGTTTGTGGTTTAGGATTCAGGGTTCAGGGATAGGGTGCAGGGTTTTGGGTCCGGGGCTTGGGATTTACGGATCCAGTTGTTATCTAGCGGAAATATAGGATTGGGATTCTATTGGGACGTATGGGTCTTTCCAGAGATCATGATAGCCCCTAGTTGGGTAGAATTCTTAATCCAAATGCTCGATTTTTCCAGCTGAAGATTATCTCAGTTGGTGCAACGCAGTCGTGGTTTCTAGAGATGTGCTGAAGATTACTTCATGTTTTCGCCCGCCGCCAATCAGCACCAGTTAGATATTTCTCGGTTTTTCATGTGTATATATATATAATATTGGGTGATATACAGCCTTGAATATGCCCTGTAGCATAGACTTTTGAAGAATCCCCAGACGGCTCAAAATGTGGGGTGTAGCGCTTTGGCTTTGGGGTTTAGTCTTCAGCTACTGCTCCGGACACGGCAGACACGTCGTACATAGGTCAATGCAGGCATGTTAGCTTTAAAGTGAGCAGTTGGAGGTCAGAAGTTTTTCGCAAGCTTTCAGTACCCTAAACCCTAAACCTTGCAGTACCCAAACAACGAAAGATCCTGTTGAGAAAAACTGATTCATAGAAGCAGATGCGAGCTTCAACAAGCAAAAAGGGACACTGTGTGACTCCCTAAGCACTGTAGTTGGGATGACCACCTAAAGGACCTAAAAATGGAACCTCCCAAAACAGCAATCCCCTAGTTTCCCTGATGTAGTAATGGGGTCATTTTGAGGGGTTTGAGGTTTTACGTAGGGTTTCAGCATTTTCGGTAAGGACGGCCTATAGGACTGAGATAGGGATACTTGGGGAGATGTAGGAATGTTATCCAGAAAGGGGGGGGGGGGGGGCCAAACCACAAAAAGAAGACAAAATCAACAACACAAAACTACATTCTTGACTAATCAAACACTTGAACATGTGAGCAGGTGTGGTAGTCTTTTTTGGACATGTGTGCAGCTGCAGTGTCTTCAGGGCATACCAGCGCAAGGATGCTTGGCCAAAGGAAAGGTCAAAGGACGCAGCAGAGCGTTTTCTACGAGCCAGCTTCCTCATCAGCTGAAAGTTCCCAGCCAGCATCCCAGGGAACAGTCGAAGAGGCTCCAGCTGAGACAGTTTGCCACTACCAGGAGTCGCATCCAGAATGGGGAGACAATTCCTTTCTGGTGATGACAAGATGGCGCAAGTCTCCAGCGCAACGCACCATTTGCACCAGCTGCCTAGAATACTTCCGCTCTAGTGGGGCGAACATGGCGATTGTCCAAAGAGCTTCCTGGAGCAGTTGTGCTGCATTTTTTCATTTTGCGGAGCCCAGTCGCCTTGAGCACAAAGGGCAAAGGAAAACGAGAATGGAATTCTGGAGGCTTCCTCCGCAAACAGCAGCAGGTTGTTGGGCCCTATCCCTTTTCCCTCTCTAGTCTTCAACATTCCTGTAACCTGTCGCCTCGAGCACATGGGAACAGGAATTTGCGCTTAGTTCTCAGGTGCTGTAGAGTCTCCCTTAGGTTAGCTTTGATTTATCTGACTCGGTAGGCCCTCCCTGCCAAAGCAACCCCACAATTCTGAGCAATGCTCCTCTAAACCCTAATCCCTGAATCCTAAATCCTAATCCCTAAATCCTCCTTCTGCATCAGCTGAGCAGAACACCTCTGCACAATGGAGCGAAGATGGAGGTAGGTCAAACAGATCCCTTCCACCAAGCTGCTCCAGGGCTAGGGTTTTAGGGTTTAGGGTTTCGGGTTTAGGGTTTAGGGTTGAGGGTTTTAGGGTTTAGGGCCATGCGTACGTCGTACGTATCTTGTTATCACAGCGCCCTGTCGCCTCGAGCACAAAGGGTGGAAGAAGCTCAAGATTAATTCTTCCTGGAGGACCATTCCAATACCCAGTCGCCTCGAGCAAGAGGAAGGAATAGCTTTTATTCTATATTTCAAGCAGCAAAAAGCATCAGCTTCTGCCCACATCAGAAGGAAAGGAAATCCTAAATTCACCACACCTTGCAGGCAAGAACGCAATTTCGCTTTCAACCAATCCCTGCACTCTAAGCTCGTAACCCTAAAGACTAAGCTCCAAGTTTTTGTAAGACGATGGTAGTTTAGTTTAGGGCTTAGGGTTAACTTCCTGTAAAACCTCTACTTTGCTACCCTAAACCCTAAGCCTTAAACCCTAAACCCTAAACCCTACAGGGTCCTTCATACCCCATAGATGACCTCTCGAAGTTCAGTAAAGGCTTACCATGTGGAAGCTACCCTTGCACAACAGCGCAAAGGCCCGGCAGCATCCCATAAAGTCATGCTGCGATAAACCTTCCCAATCCTTCCCTAAGGGTCCAACTACCCCAGCGCACGGTTTTTGAGCTTGCAATTGCCGTTATCTGAATTTCTTAATACCCGGCGCCCAAAAATTGGGATATTTGGACCTTTAGGGTACTAAACTTAAATAAAGAGTTTAACATCACCTAAGAGGACCTGAACACCGCGACCACTTTAAACACATAAAGCCTCACAGCACTTGCTCAGATCAACTCCCTACACCCCTAGCGCAGGGTTTCGGGTTGAAGGTTTAAGGTTTCGGGTTTGGGTTAAGGCCTAGTTTAGGGTTACACCTTGTCCTATGCGCCAAACCTAAATACCGCGTAAACCCTGAACCCTACATCTCCCGAAGAATCCCTAAGATTTATGTTCCACGATACGTGGAGCTTGAGCAGCAGTTTCCATATGACACTGCTCCCCCCTGTGCACCCCCCACAAGTAATTATTGTATTTCGCGTTGGGAATCCCGTTTGTAAACCATGTAGATCTTTATGGGTTCCATTTTGGGATCCTCAAGGGGGCCTGGATATCCGTACATACTCCCTGTATAACCTTGGTTTCCATTTCATGCTCCAGTATTGTCTTAATAAACTTTGTCCCCCGACCATAACACTGGTAATTCTTCAGGTGCACCTAATGTTACTGCCCTTAGTGTCAAGCTGAGGCAACTGAGCGTCGGTGATTGCTTGCGGCTGGCATCAGCTGGGGCGGCGCGGACCTGAGAGAGAGAGAGAGAGAGAGAGAGTTTGCGGGGTTGACCACGATTTATACAGGGTTCCTTCAAAAGGTTTATAAGGATTATATCTGTGCAATGGAAAAGAAGAAGGACACCCTACACCCTAAACCTAGTGCATTATTTAGGTGTTAGGGTTTATGGCTTTCCGGGGTTGCTTCTGAGGTTAAGCAATACTATGGGTTTGCGCTGGGGGGTTGTAGGGTTCTGTTCTGAGGGTGTTTAGGATGTCTGGCTGGAGAGAGAGCAGCTTGGGGATCTGAACCCGATACCTTCGGATTTAGGGTTTGGGGATAAGGAATACATACCTTAAATGATCTCAGGGTCCTTTAGGATTCGAGGTATACCTTGTAATTTATGGGTATTGGGTATTTGCAGGCTAG
The DNA here is from genome assembly GCA_905231905.1 of Symbiodinium pilosum. Lineage (NCBI taxonomy): Eukaryota > Dinophyceae > Suessiales > Symbiodiniaceae > Symbiodinium > Symbiodinium pilosum. Next base: position 120,776 of record CAJNIZ010046105.1, on the reverse strand, counting down.
TCCTGCGGGTTCAGGCTCGAAGATTTGAAGGCTTTGCAGGGTTGCCTACGGAAAGGCTTGCCTCGCTTGGGGGGTTCTCAAAACTAAGTTTGCAGAGTTCCCTTGGCTCAACACACGGTGGATGTTTGGGGTTCAATACATCAGGTCAGGGAAGCTTGGGTATGCGGTTTAGGGTTCAAGGCTGTTTTCACTTTGTGGATCTGCCCACTAATTATCTTTGAGACTGTGTGTTCTGAACCCCATGACTCTTATTACCAAGTAAGTTTGGGTAGCGGTTTGCTGTCCAGGAACCTGCCCAAAGCTGGTGGTTGCAGGGGTTAGTTTAGTTGCTTCTCTCCAATTCCGGGGCTTTGCCGTTCAGCTTAGGTAATAAGGCTCAGCCTGAAATCGAGAAACCTAATCCGCGAAACCTCCTCTTAACTCCTAAGCCCTCAACCCTCTGAAGCCCGGAACCACCAACCCCTACACCCTGAATCCTAAACCCTAAACCCCTGAACCCCTGAATCCCTGACCCCTGACCCCTGAAGCCCAATTCAAAGATCAGGCGCCGATGTCCTTCGGTTCCGTGCCCCGCCACATCTGGGGGTTTGGGGGTTCAGTGTTTAGCGTCTCTACAATCTAGGGGCTCAGTGATTTAGGATTTATGGGCATAGGTTTACCGTTTACGGTTTAGGGTCTAAAGGTCTTTGGGGGAAAATATGGATAGTTTACGTGGGTCTATGCGGGAATATGCGTAGGACATGATGTTCCATCATGGGGATTCAGAGAGTCCTGGGCGGACTGGGATGTAAAGGTGTGAGATTTAGCGTAAAAGCGGACCCAGACGGAAATGTATGCATTAACCACCTCGCGCCCACGACTCCTGAAGCCTGAGCCACGACTCTCCCCAAATATAATTCAACTCCAAACCCCACGATAACTACGAGCCTTTAAGATAAGGCTAAGCCCTAAACCCTAACCCTAAACCACCCGAAACCCTAGATCCATGGTTGCTTGCAGAAAGCAACCTTGAATAAAAAACCCTGCAAGCCTTGCATACCGAGTCGCAGTGCCTGAACCCTACGCTCCAGGGTTTGGTTTTTGTTGGCGTTTAGGGTTTAGGTTTTTTTGGGGTTTAGGGTTTAGGGTTTGTTTTTTTTTCGGGGGTTAGGGTTTAGGGTCTAGGGCCTCTAACAGCCTTAGCCAACCGGGTTCGCCAAATCACCCCACCCTACACTGCCTCCCGTGGATTCTCCTTAACCTGACTGTTCTGCCCATCCCAAACCCCCAAGACCTGAAATCGTTTCAAAAGAAGTGGTGGTAAGTTTCATTTATACGGACTACGCTTATGACCCATGGTCGTGCTGTGATGTTCCCACAATTGGGTGGAAAAACGCAGCATGCAACGCCGACAGATTGATGCTAGCCTTGGAGACCCTCTGGGATAACCTGGGACAACCCAACGGCTGATGCAAATGCACACCCAAAAACCGAGGGATCGCTGGATGCCACCTTGACAGAAGCAACGGGATTCAAGGCTTGCACGAGCTGCGTTACTAGAGCTTTTCGTGTGGAATATTCAAGTACTGCCGTGGGCTTCTTGCATCAGAGGGCAACAAACCAAACTCGCTCCACACCCTCTCAATTCCCATGTCCTAAACCCTAAACCCTAAAACCCATGTCCCCAATTAAGGGGAACCTGGGGCGGGGCACAGTAGAAATGAGGGATTGCCCATACGAGTCTTACCCTAAGCTTAGGGGCTTAGGGTTTAGCTGCAAACTCTGAACCAACACACAAACCGAGAGCTGTAGCAAGTCCGGGGGGTTTAACAATAAAACACTGAACCCAAAACCCTAAGCCCTAAACTGATGCCAGGGTTTCAAAGGCTTAGGACTTTACATCCCCTTGCATCTTGAAGGGTAGGGTTTAGGGGGTCTGGGGGGGTTGGTTTTTTTGGGGCGTCACCCCTGAAGTGAAGAGTCCCATTTTGGCCGTAGCTACGCCTTGATAACTTGAAGGGAATATGGGAACATTTTATATAGGGTTTATGTAAGGGTCATATTCCTTCATCCCCTACTAACAACCTGTATGATGATCTAGGATCACGTGATGCGTTTCTTCATGGAACACATTTGCCGGGCTTGTGGCTAGCACTCAATAGCCCTAAACTCTCAACCCAAAACCATAGACCAATCTATACCCTAAACTCCATTTACTAAACCCTCAGCGCAAAGCTCTAAACCCAACTAATTCCAAACCCTAAACCCACTGTTCTTAGCCATCCACTCTCAAATTCTGAGCCCTAAGCTCTATACCCTACAACCCAAGCCCTAAACCCTAAACTCTGAGCCCTTTACCGTGCGCAATTATCACAACTCCCGCTCCTTTTTTGGAGCCCATATTATGTTCAAGAGCATAACAAGCCGTTGCCCGTCATTTTGCAGTGTCATCCCAATATACGCAGACCCCCTACAGGATCCAAAAAATGGAACCCCCTAATGATCCCCTTGTCTCCCCAATGTAGTAATGGGTTCATATTGGGGGGGTTTCGATTTTTTGGATCCTTTAGGGGGTCTTGGTTTCCTAGACATCCTAGCAGCCCGGATACACCCATATACAGAATGCCTGGTTTTCCCTACACGTGCCCTGAGCTTGAAGCCCTAAGCCTTAAACTTACTTCTGGTTGAAGTGGAATGAAGGAATGGATTTTTGTAGTAGTCCCTACAGAGCTCCCAGCGACATCATAGTTTCCATGTTGTTTTCCATTCCTTAACCCTTATAAGCTCCAAAGCTAATAGGGTAGTTCCCATTCTCTTTTCCATTCTTTCTTTCCCTGCTTACCAGAGGGAAGTAAACCGACCCTGAACCTTAAACCCTATATCTTCAACCCTAAACCCTAGACCTTAAATTCCACGCCCTAGACCCTAAACCCCGTGATGCCAGGCAGCGCACATCATGGGAGTTGAAGGGACACCCGGCCATTAATTCTCCTCCGACAAGAAAAATCCCCACCGATATTGACTTACTGGAGGTTAGTGTATATTTATATATATGTATATATATATGGGTTTAGGGTTTAGGGCAGGGAATACACTGTCGACATATTTCACAAGATTGATGTTTGAGGCTTTCTGACAGTTTCGGTTCTCGTGGGAACTTTTGGATCATGGGATCATAGGTCCCCCCGCTACCCTGGCAACGCTGGTGCGACCCCCCAGTGGTAGAAACTCGTGATACTGTGCGGGACATAGGTGTTGTATGGGGAGATTGTCTAGGGGTCCGACCTGCAGATTATCTCCTATTACAGGTCACTTGTCACTTTAGAGGGTAGGGGTCTCAAATCTGGGTATTTTGGTATTAGGGTTCAGGGGCTTGAGTCCCGGGACCTCCCAGCACACCCCTAGTAGGGTTTAGGGTTTAGGGTTTAGTGTTTAGGGTTTAGGGTTTAGGGCTTTGCATTTTGTTTGGAGGGGATGCAGGGTTTGCGCCTATGACTTTATGTAAGACACAGCCACAGGAGTAGGGTTTTTGGGAGGGTACTATATCGCCATAAGGTAGAGTGAGGTCACATCCTCCTATACGCCTTTTTGGGTAATATATTTCGCAATATGTAGAATCTTACTTGGTTCAACCACTTTGGGGGGATCCTTTTTGGATCTCACACCCTAACCCTAAACCCTATAATATAGTAGTTTCCATTTTATTTTCCATTATCCCTATAGAGCCCCTAATATAATCCCTAAACCCCACACCCTAAAGACTAAACCCATTGCATCCTTATAGGGGTCTGTGTGCTTGGGATCCATTAGGGTCAAAGACTTTAAGTTTGTAGCCTCAACGTTTGTAACCTTAGGGCTTTGGGTCCCAAATACTTCCATTTTCTTTGGTTTAGGGACCCAGACCCAAGGGTACAAACCCTAAGGGTACGAAGGACAACTCTGTGATGGTGTAGGGATTTGGGGTGTAGGGTTTAGGGATTCAGGGTTTAGCGGGTCCATTTTACACTGTGCGGGTCCCACACACCGTTTGGAAAAATTCTATTCAGAAGAGAGGGTGTTGGACGTGTCTAGGATTGTTTCATAGCATTGTAGCTTGGATCATTCTCTAAATGGGATGCTTTATGCACGGCGGGTTAGGGTTTAAGGATTTAGGGTTTAGGGTTTAGGTGTTTAGGGCTTTCATCCTTCTTGTAGAGAGAGTTGCAGGAATATAGGAAAATGCTAACGTCAGTCGTTGTCCACTGGACCTCCAAATAAACGCAGTTCTTAAGTTTAATTACGCGGGAATGGACTGCTTCCAACCACAAGGCAGCCCCCAAAAAATGATTGCTAAACCCCAAACCCTAAACCCTAAACCCATAATCCTCATCCCCTCCCAAAACCTGCCCAAGCTTGACTTATAGACCTGGACCCCAAACCCGAAACCCTAAGCTCTTAAACCCTAAGCCCGACCCTAAGCACAAGAGACCCTGAAGACGAGCATCGATTGGCCGAGGAGATGTCGCCCTTGCATGCGGGGCGCCTGAGAACATTGCTGTTCTAAGAGGGCCTCTGCTTACCTAAGGTTTAGGGCTTAGAATTTAGGGTTTAGGGTGTAGGATTTAGGGTTTAGGATGTAGGGTTTAGGGTTGAGAAGGAATGGAAAAGAACATGGAAACTATTATGATGGGTGATCTATGGGCTACTATAAGGATCCATTCCTTCATTTCTTGCTACCCAGAAGAGGAGAACATCACTCAGGATTGGGGTTCAGGACCCTAGGCAGGGAGCTACTGGAGATGTTATAGCCCTATATCCTTTTGTAGGTGCCGTGGTAGAGCACACTAGTAGGACTCACGGTCTCAGATTCGGTATGAGTGAGACCCAAACCCAAAACCCCCTAAAGGATCCAAAAAATGGAACCCCCCCAAAATGGCTCCATTACCACATTGGGGAACCTAGGGGATTATTAAGGGGTTCCTCTTTCGGGATCCTCTAGGGGGTCTGGGAAGCTATGAACCCTGCAGGGTAAGCCCGAAAGGGCTTTAGGCTTCAAAAGGCAGCGTTCGAGCATCAAGGATGTTGGCCGGGGTCATAGTCCCCCTTTAGTAGATAGAATTTGACTTTGGGTATATCATGATAAGATCCGCATATACCCCATATTCAATCTACTTAAGGGGACTATAGCTTGAGGAATCATATCTATCAGCAACCCCAGAATTATTTGCTTGAGGGCTGACTTTTATTTGCAATCCAGAAATTGTGGTGGTGTTGCGGAGCGCCAAATCTTTCGTCTTCCTGGTGGGCTCAGTGCTTCTGTTTCAGCGATACGTTGCGTGGAATCAGCAAAGAGGCTGAACAAAATCGAAGACGACCTATTGAAGGACTACGAGAGAACAACAATGCCAGCAATGACCCCTGTTTTCTCTGCACCTTAAACCCTAAACCAATTCCCATATCCGCTCGCACAAGATGCATGCAATTCCTCACGAGCCTACGAGACTCTCCTTGTCGAAGTATCCTGATAAGGAACTAAGAGCGCAGGTTTAGGGTTTGGGGGGTACACTGCGAGCCAGAACATCGCAACATCAGTAGTAACTTCTGCGGAACGGTAAAATGAATCACCCTGTGTCCAACTGCCTGTTTGAGGACGTAAGGGGTTGCAGGTGAGTTTGCCACATTTGATGGCATTTTATGAGCGTCCGGCTCCCCGTGAGAGCAACTTTCTTCTTTGGACCCGTGCACCCACGATTATGTAGGGAAGTTTTCCGTAGCTGAGCGTTCCACAAAGATCTACACACCGCCCCACGCATGATACCCTAAAGCCTAAGACCCAATCCGGTGGGACCCTTGCTCAATGTCCTCTTGTCGGGTCTGGGTGTAGGGTCATAAGTAGTGTCCAAACCAAACCCTAAACCCAAAACACCCGAAACCCTAAACTGCAAACTCATAAAAAGAGCCTAACCCCTAAACCCTATATAGTAGCTTCCATTTTCTTTTCCATTATCCCTATATAACCCCTATATAATCCCCATATAATCCCCATCTAAACTCTGCAACTCAAACTCCAAACCCTTAACCCTACGCCCTTGGGTGGAACATGTCTTGTCCTTGTCGTTTTTACTCCATAAGCTCGAGGGAACTATGAGGGTTAGGATTCAGGGTTTAGGGGTTTGGCGGGGTTTAGGGACTGAGTGCAAGGTTCTCTGGAAAGGAGTGCCCTCGGGTGCCTTTCAAGGCGGGTTATAGTTATAGGGATGTGTAGGATCTAGGTTCAGGCTATAGGGTTCAGGGTTTGGGGTTTATGGATATGGTTTCACCCTTTAGGCCCTGATTGAAGAAAGACTCTAGGCTTCCATTTCAAGGATTCAGAAAAATAATGCAATCAGCATGCTTTCTGGATAAAAAAGCAGAACCCTAAAGCCTGCAGTGCTTATGCCTCCCTATGACTTCTCTAAAGGAACCCTGAAATTGCAACCCGCCGCACTTCTTTGAGGTTCGAACACTGGCCAGGTAGATGCAAGAAAAGTTGGTCGTGGACCAAGCACTTTTCTGGGCTTCGATAACCCTAAACCCTTTACTCCTTGTCCTGCAGAGCTTCTTCAAGGCGTGTGTCGAGGGTCATAATACGGCCCTTGATATGTAGAGTATGCAAGAAGAGGATCACTATTGTGACGGCCCCCATATGGCTCTAAACTCAACCAGTGAGAGGCCTAGAGCACCTTTGTCACGAGTATATCATACATAGAACAATCATTGATGTGTGTATTCGTAGTTTCCCGAAATAGAGGCAACCCCAATGTGGACCCTGCTATGCTATAATCCTAAGTATAGCCTGACTGACCCCAAGACAGGGGTATTGCACCTGCATCGTTACTGCAGAGAGTTTAAGGACTCGTCAGGCCCTAGGGCTTAGGGTTTAGCGTGCAGGGTAAAGGGTTTGGGGTAAAAGGGTTTGGGGTTTAGGGTTGCTTTACTCCGAAGGCCACCTTACTTGGAGGGTCAAGGGGACCTAGTAAGTAAGTCAGCAATGGAGAAAGGTGGTGTTCCCAAAGCTCTAAACCCTCAACTCTTACTACGTGACTTAGAGAGGTTGCTAACCTACTTACTAGGTCCCCCTGACTCTCCTTTAGTTGCTGAGTAGGTTTGAGGGTTAGGGTTTAGGGAAAGTTTAGGGGTTACGGTAGGATAGATGGGAGTTCCCACAATCCCTATACATTAATTCGCCCAAACCCTAAACCCAAAGTCACGATCCGTACGACTACATGCATTCCTGCTAGGCATCTTGATTACTTCTGAGCAAGGACAACCCACTTTTCTTCAAGGGTAAACCCCAGAATCCCTCAACCCTGACTCTGACTCGAAACCCCTAAGCCGCGAACCCCCAACCACCCCAACCCCAAACCATCCTAAGTCATTCAGCATCTGATCTGACACACAATTCAAGAATCTTCAAGAAGTATTAACCATGTCAGGTTTCCTTTCAGGGTTCAAGGTTTAGGTTTTTTTGCACTCCTTCTTCATTGCATTCGAGGCAAAACGAGGACCTTTGTCATGATGGGAATATCTGACAGTGTTTCCTCAATGGCAGAACTTTAAGCCTTTTTTTGTGTTTGTGAACTTGGGCTTTTTAATAAAGTTGCAATTATTTGGGGCCCAGTTATTGAAGAAGACATTTCATGCTGATCCCCTGAAGGGTGAGTCCTGCCCCAAGGTTGTGTGATTTCTGTCACAGCCATAAGTTTCGCGAAGCTCGGGCCTTTTCCAAGAAGACCAGGACTGGCTCGCTTGCCAAGTGGGTTTAGGGTCTAGGGTCAGAGTAGCAGGGAGTCAAGGAACGGAAAAGAAGCGAACATTATGATTCCGGTTTTAGGGTTTGGCGAATGGAAAAGAAAGTGGAAGCTGCTGTTGGGTTTAGGGCATGAAAGAGAACATGGAAACCACTATTTTGGGTGTTAGGTTTAGGGATTGGAAGAGAGAATGGAACTACTATCTAGGGTTTAGAGTTAAGGGATGTAAGGGTGTAGAAAAGACAATGGAAGTGCAATTCAGGATGTTGGGTTGAGGGAATAAAAAAGCAAGTTAACACTATTCTACTGTTGTTTATTGTTGTAGGTTTAGCGAATGGAAAAGAACGTGGAAATTATGATTTGGGGTTTAGGTTTAGGGAACGGAGAAGAAAATGGAAGCTACTATGCAGGGTTTTGGGGTTTAGGGAAGGGCATGCAGAAGAAACTGGAAAGTACCTTTGAGAGCATAGGGTTTAGGGGTTCAGGGCTTAGGGTTTAGGGTTCAGGGTTTGGGTACTTGGAAAAACAGAAGCTATTGTGATTTCTGGTTTAGGGCTTAGCAGGGCACTACGTGGCAGCTAGACCCTAAACCCTAAACCCTAAACCGCATCTTTTTCAGGACCTTGACATGATGGTTCTGATATGAGGATGGTTCGAAACAAGAGGAAGAAGGTTTAGGGTTTAGAAGGTATTTGGAGATTTTCTGGGGCTACATAGGGACGAGTGAATAATCACATGGAAAAGAAAAACGGAACATGACATGGAGACGGAGGTTATAAAATGGGTTTCAGGGACTGGCATATGCGAAGTAAGCGTTCCATTATGGTTTTGGGCGAGTGCACCCCGGTTCCGTAGGAATATTGGCATGGGTATGTAGTTGGTGGTCACTTGGGGGGACAGCAAGTTAGAAATCTAGGGCCGCAGTGTCCCTGTTAAGGACATAGGGGTTGTTTTAATTTAACATCAGAGAATCATATGCTTGGTCTAGGGCATAGGGTCCGCATTATGGAGATGGATATTGTCTTCCCACTTGGGGCGCTTTTGATTTATGTTGGTCTACTTGGTGTGTGGGGCTTAGGGCGTACGGTAGTACTACGGATGATGGGCTTTCACTTGGCTTACTAGGTCGAAAAAGCTTCAAAGTGCCTTAAACCCCAAACCCAAAACTCTTCACGGATGGATATGGGAGCTTCCCAAAATACTTCTCTGGGGTCCTAACACACGGATTGCATTTTGTTTGGTGTCTATGTTGATCTCTTATTCGAGCTTGTGGCTTTGGCCTGCAAGCCCTTTTTCTCTTCCTCTGCACAGCGTGTTTAGGGTTTAGGGTTTAAGGTCTAGGGTTAAGGTTTTAGGGTCACGCCAGCATTGAGGGAATTTTCAGACATTGAGGGAATCTTCAGTAGGGCAGTTACTAGGTGGAGGCTTTTTGCAATGTGGGGAGACAAGGAGGTACATGAGGGTTATTCAAGGCTTGTATTGACATAAAATTCCCCAACCCCAAAGTTCCGTAGACAGAAGGCCCCATCTGAAAGGTCACTTGTCTCCATCGGGCTAGAGTTCTTAAAAGAAACAGCCCCAAGGACCTATTATAGTTCCCTTGTACTCTATAGCCCCAAATATTCAGAAGTGTCTAAAGCCTAAACCCCACACCCTGTAGTCCAAATGGGCCACGCTTTTTTGGGTAATCTCAATGCAGGGAGTCCTAGCACCCGAACCGCAAACCAAACCCCAAACTTTTTACTTTGAACCTCACACCCCAAACCATCGACACTGAAGTAGTAGCATTGTTCTTCGCCTTACTTTTATATCTAGTACTCTTCCTTACCTTTAGATTTTTTAGTGCTGATATCTTTTCATTTTCATTATTCTCACTATTGTTATAGTATTGTTACTGAGATAGGAAGTTCCTAAGCCCTAACCCTAAACCCTAAACCCTAAACCTTAAACTACCTAAACAGGAAGGCAAGCCGGCAAGAAGAGAAGGAGGGCCGCTGAAGTTTCCGGCTGGACACAGAGGCGGCCCCTAAACCCTAAACCCTAAACCCTAAACCCTAAACCCTAAACTAAACCCTAAACCCTAAACCCTAAACCTTAAGGCGGCCCTTAGTTGTGCGGATTATGAAGTCCTGTATTTTGCCTCCCGC
>CAJNIZ010046105.1:89778-110781 GCA_905231905.1 Symbiodinium pilosum | reverse complement strand
TAGGGGTTTAGGGCACAGGGTTCAGGGTTTATAAGGTGTAGATGGTCCAAAGCTTTAAAACTTCGACCCTAATTGGCCTTAGAGCGCACACCCAAAACGAGCCTGAACCCTCAACCCTAGACAAGAAATGAGCTGTAGTCTAAACTCCGTAACCCTCAACCCTAAACCCTACACATTGATCATGCAGGATGCTTGGGATGCGAGTTGTTGGAGGTTCAGGTTGCTGGTTTGGGGCTTTCGGGACTCTAGGCTTGCAGGCTTTCAGATCGTTATGAGCTTGTTTGAGGCTTTAGGAGTGGGTTGAGGGTTTAGGGTTGGCAGTGCGAGTTCTTTTCAAGATATTTTTGTAGGCGGCTGGTGTTCCACCCCCACCCTTCTAGAATGTCCGAACCACTCTGGGAGGTTATATTATATGGTTGGTCCCACAAGATCATGGGTGCCCTTGGGATGCGCATCATGGTACTGTATTTTGCGTTATGTCAGGGCGTCGTTTCTCTGCAAAAACATTCGCTCTTTGGACCCCATGACGACTTCCTAGTGATGAACTTATCCTTCTTCAATGCTCGTGCATCTTGTGAATAAGCCTAAAACAAAGCCAGAAACAAATGGGCATCGCCCGTCTGCAAATTTGCCCGCATAGGCTTTAAACCCCAAACCTGAACCTAAGCCTCCACACCCTAACCCCCAACCTGAATGCACAAACCTTTCGCCTTTCCATTTCTCAGACCCACATGGACCCGACAGGACCCATTTGTTGGAGTTCCCGGGGTTTGAGGTTAAGGGTTTAAGGATTTAAAGATTCAGAGTTTAGGGCTTAGGATGGCAAAGCAGATGTTGAAACGTGGTTCTGCCGGTTCCAGGTAAGCGGAGACCTCCCGTGGGCTTCATTCGGTAGTCGCAAGACATCTGATGTAGGGGCTTACATCTGATAGCATGATACATTCCTTGTAGAATCTGATTATAGGTGACCTCAGATAGACCTCAACTCCCAGAACCCCCAAATCTCACAGGTGCAACCGTAAAGCCATACTGCCGGGGTACGGATACATCAATTCATGACCAGGCAACACGGTTGAAGGGTTTTTTAGGCTTGCCATGCGCTCCTAACGGACTTTCTGTACAATGGAAAACAATGCGGCGTGCGCGTAGGCGCAGTCATCAGATACTCGCCAAGTTTTGGGTCTGAGTTAAGTCGTTGTTTAAGGCCTATAAAATCTCTGCGAACATCTACTATGGCGTGGTGGTCAAGGTATTGGTGGTAAGCTCTCATTCTTCCTCTATTAAGAAGCCATTTTACTGTAACTCCCATTACCTAAAGGGTAGCTATTACAATACCGGGGAATGACCGAAGGTTTAGGGTGTGAGGTTTAGACGCCCCCGACTTGTTACGACTTGCAGTATATTGATGAAATCAAGCTTTCTGGGCTCGCCTGGACGGACTTTTTTTTTTCTTGGGGGGGCACCCTATAAGAATCTATGATAAGGATAATAACCAGTACTTTGGAGTCTATATTGGGGTCCCTAAACCCTTCAACCGACAGCAGCAGGAAAACCCCCTTTGCCCACTCAACTCCTTCTAAAACAGCAATTCAAGATGCTAATTAAAACCGCGACTAGCCCGCCTACATCCTCTCCCATCATGTGGTCTATTCACCTGGTTACAAAGATCGGATTAAAGTTCACGAAATCTAAATCTAGAGGACACCCCGCCAGGTATTGGTATAGCTTCTTACCCAAGATGCCTTGACCCGACCTAGACCGACCTCATATGTGGTAATGTGGGAGTTCCCCAAAGAATTCTCCATATCCATACATATCTTTCACTCTCTCTTTCTTTTCCTAAATCTAACCCTGGGGTCATTACTTGAAGGGTCAGTGGGACTTAGTAAGTAGGTAAGTACTCCTTATACTCCATATAGTAACCCAAGTTATCCCCGTTATCGACCTACTTACTACGCCCCCCTTACCCTAAACCATAAACCCTAGATGGTAGCAAGTCCCCCTGACCCTGTAAGTAGGGTACCCATAAGCCTAAACCCTAAGCCTACACCCTAAACCGCAGTGTCGTCTCTGGACCCCACGCCCTACCTACTGGTGCTGAAGGGGGAGCGTGGGAGCGAATGTAGGGCTTAGGGCTCTGAAGGAATGAATATAGGGACCATTATGGGGGTATACTTGGAGATAACACTTAACCCAAACCTTAAACCCTAAACCCTAATAGGGATGGTTATAGGGATCCACTCGCCCACGCCTTTAAGCAGCAGTAAGACGACCGTGGCCTCAGGTTGTCTTTGAGGCGGCCTCCTTTCGCCTTGCTCATGGAGCTCATAGGGTTTGACAATGCAGGAAGGATGGTTTAGGGTTTAGGGTTTAGGAATGTGGCCGATAGGGTCCGCATCCGCTTGAAATCAAGCCCCAGACACGCAGAAATCGTTTGGCGATTGTGCTGAAAGATTCCTTCCAGACGAGTCCAAGATTCAACCTGAAATCCATGTCTTGCGAAATTCCTAAACCAAAAGTCGCAAAACAACATTTTCTGGATACTCATGGGTCACAAGTTCTTCCATTCAGCATACAATAAACAAGTGCTCATATGCATGCTTACGACCCTAAAGCCTAAACCCTAAAACTCGCGCTGAACCCATCAAACCTAAGCCCTTCAACCCCGAGCCTTTACAGAGAAAAGTCCCTATAAAGGTATCTACCCAGACTCCCTAAAGGATCCCAAAAATGGAACCCCCAAGTAATCCCCTAGTTTCCCCAATGTAGTAATGGGTTCATATTGGGGGGGTTCCATTTTTTGGATCCTTTAGGGGGTCTGGGTAAGATATGTTCAGGCGTATCATAGGGCTTACCACACGGCTTGGGGTGAAAGGGCAAAGCGATATTGAAAACTGGGGCTGCGGGCCTGGACCCCAAACCCTAAACTGGTTCGAAATCTTTATTCAGGACAGCGCAGGGTTGTTGCGAGAGGGCGCTAGTAGGGTTCTATAGGGACGGAAAAGGAAAAGAAGGGGAAATGTGGCCGAGGATTAGAGAGTTTCTCCAAAGGGATAATGGTGCGCTCTTGTGTGGCTTCAATAATTACAGGCATCCTACACTTGATGCTATGAATCCGGCATGACCTTATGATACTGAAGCAGAACTCCCAAAGTTAGATGAGGGTGCTTCAGGACATGCAGGGTTTTAAATATCAACAATTTTGTCATGGATTCCCGTCCTCCACCCTTTCCTACTACCCTGGTAGGTTACCCCTTAATGAGCCGTAATTGGGCGTACCATCCGCAAATGACTTTAGCTATAGGATAAACAGGGGGAGGTTGTAGGGAGGGGGGCTGTAGTGGAACCCACGAATACTCTAAACCCTAAACCCCAAAACCCAATCCGAGGTTTCAAGCATGGGCTGATAATGTGTGCACGGGTATATATATATATAGATATACACATATTAAGTATTTCGGATTTCCAGTGTAAGGGTGTATTACGGGCCCATGGCTTTCATCCTTTGGCCACTAAGCGCTGAACCGAATCCAAAACGCGTGGAGTGGGAGGAGTCTTTCCTGAAAATGCAACAGAACTTCGCGTGCGGCCGGCCGTCCCCCCGTATGTAAAATTCAGAGAGTATGTACATGTACATGTGTGCTCATGTGTGTACATAACCGGCATGCATGAGTGCATGCATGCAAGGTTGTGTATTACGTATGCATATGCTAAGCATTTCGGCTCATGGCGATGCATGAGTTTGAAATACTTGGCGTCCTTTCACAATAGCTCGGACAGAATCCTTGCACTGGAAAAAGCTGGACTCCAAAAAATAGGTAAAACAATGGTCCAAAAGCCATACGTCGCTTTAAAAGGAGCTTGATTCTACATGTGCGTTGGGCCTTGGCAGGTATAGCCTCCCATACTAGAGGAGTTTGAAGCTAGTGAAGGCAGTGTCTTAAGTGTTGGGCCTATACTGAACCTTGCAACCTGGCCCTAAGCCGCTAGGTCTTGGAGTATGGGGTTGAAGCGTTGTCGGGTGTATGTCATGCTCAAGTAGATGCACACTTTTTGACAGGAAGCCCACAACTGTGTGCACCTTCTAAAACACTATAACCAAAAGGAGGACATAGGCCTGCTCGAGATTGAGGATTCCAGAAACATGTTCCCGGTTTTCCATTCCATTGTTAATATTCATTCTTAGAACCCTAAGCCCTGAACCCTCCAAGTAGTAACCCTAAGCCCTAATCCTTGGCCCCTCGAACCCTAAAAGCGAAAACCCTAAAACCCTAAATTCTGGCAGGACATCCATCCCTTGCCATCTAACCTTATGAAGACAAGTATAGGCAAAATAAAAGTGTAAATTCCTAGGAGACCACCAAGGCAGAACCCGTAGGAGGGAATAATCAGCGGTCAGGATTCATGATTTGTTTGGGTTAAGGGTTTCTTAGAGGGTCTGTCCTATGTGTGGCCTTTTGGGGATCAAGCCAGCAAATCCCTTAACCCCAATCACTAAACCCCGAACAAACCCCCTAAACCCTAATCCCTAAACCCCAACCCCTAAGCCCTCATCCCTACACTCTACCTTCCTCAGGACCTCAGGTTTTGCCTGCAACGCAACAGGAGAATATAAGGCACCCCCTGAAAGCGCTGCATACTAAAAGATCTGGATTACCAAAGGGTTTAGGGTTAAGGATTTAGGGCTTAGAGTTTAGGGTTCACAGTTTAGGGTTTAGGGTAGCATATACCTTACTAATCAGGGTTTTCTAGCATGCGAAAGCTATGATAAGTTCTGCCGGATCCCTAAACCCCCCTAAACCCTAAACTCTCAACTCCAAACCCCCTTAACCCTGAAGTAAACGCTAAAACTCTACAACCCCCAAGCCCCCCAGCCCTAAAGCGCGGGTTCCTCTCTGCGCTTATCCCAGGAGACACTCCTACCTCCGATTCTGATTATGGGGTTATGGGGGCTTTTAGGGTTTAGGATTTTGAAGATAAGTCAAAATCATGGGTACCTGCTGGGTTCCCTATAAAAAGGGCTAAAGTATATTGAGGTCTACATTGAGGTCCCCCTATTGAGGGAAACTACCTTGTTTCTCCTAAGGTTCTGTTTAGCTTGGGAGTCACAAGGTAGGTACCCTCGCACACCGCACATTCAAGACATGCAGAGACCAAGGGGTATAGAAAGGGGCTATGTAAGGTTTACCCGCGGGGTAAAGCTTACACGCGGGAAGCTACCCACCTGGAATTTCCTCAGAAATTATCCTAAACCCTGAGCCCTGGACCCTAAAACTTTAAACCCCTAAACCCTAAACCCTAAACTAACCAGACTGTCATGATTTTGGAATTTTCTGCGGATACCCCTAAACACTAAAAAAATTCACACCCTGAACCCTTCGGGGGCACGGGGAAGCTGGTTGGCTGCGGAGACGTGCGGAGCCAAGCAATTCGCAACTGATGAAGCTTCGGATGTCTCAGCGCGACAAGTTAGGGTTTAGGATTCAGGATTTAGGGTTTAGGGTTTAGGTTTGTGACGGTATCAGGAGTATGTCCAAAATAAGGGAACCCCAATATAGACAGCAATATATCATGATCCTTACTCTAGAGACCCGAAAAAGGTACCAAGAAATTTGGGAAACCCCATGTGTAAGCAGCTTTCAGCTGTCAATCTTTTATTGCTCGTTCAGGCATAGACCCGCCTTTAGGTCGAACATTTTGCTTGGATCTAAACCGAAAGCTGTACACAGCCATGTGTGTATATGTACATGTAGGGTATGTATGTGCATATAAATATATATGTTTGTGTATATCATATACACATATTATATTCAAGTTCATATGTATACTGTAACCCCATGTGCCCGCGCCTCTCTTTCTTTAGGTTGCCTATCCAAGAGCGGATGTATCTTGGCCATGTGTTTCTTGCGTTTAGTCACCAGGAGCGTTGTCATTTCAAGTTCTAAGCGCTGTCACCATGAGCATCTGGCGATTCGGCTGAGAAGCATTTAGACTCCATACTGTTACAATAAAAAGACAAGAGCAATTTCTCAATAAGCTGCACTCTCTCAACCACATCAGTAAACAGATGTGTTAAGGATCTTCACAGTCTTTGCTTTCCAAGACTCACAACTCACAAAGCCTTGATCTGATGAGGATTGCCTAGCAAGCTATCAGGGGAGGGGTAAGTTGCAAGATGCGGCTTGATTTAGGGTTGAGGGTTCAGGGTTTAGGGCTTAGGGCTATGGGTTTAGGATTTAGGGATCAGTATTCGCTCCCAGATGACGTGATGCGGGTAAATGGGTTTGGGGCGTGCGAGGGGGTGTAGCAGCACCTATGTAGATACAGATCGGTGTGTGCGTTGATGTATGTACATTCTGTGCGCATATGTACGTATGCATGAGTATTTGTATGTATATGGATATGCATATATACATACACACTCAGGCATTGCTTTCGGTATCTATATACATATGTATACTGTAGGAGGACCCCCCACCCTGTAATAGTGGTAAAATAGGAATATACTAGGACCCTATTATAATCCTTATTCCTTATAGCCACTATTACAGGGTGGGGGGTCCTCCTAATCTATACTGGAGGAGCCGTAGTCAAGGATTCCTACGGTAAGCTGTTGAACTTGTCTTTGACTCAGGCCTTGTCTGGAGAGCTACATATTGGTTTGGCTGCTTTTGAATGCAAGCCCAACTAGGTGCCCCAGTGGTACCCTTTTACCCTTTTCATTTTGGGGTCTCCTTATTAAAACGGAATAGTGGGAAAAAGGGTACCCTTATTATTAAGGGGTTACTGGGGAACCTAGCCAATGAGGCATGTGAGATTCCATTTTCTTCGGTACAGTGGATATCCTAGGTACCCTAAACATTAGGTTTCATGGCAGTTGAGTGTACATATCCTGGTCATTTAGGGCTGGCAGGCTACTAGCAACCCAGGGTCTGTCTGGACCCCCAAACTATGTAGAATAATGGCCTTCTTCGTTATTTTTTAGGGCTTTGGTCTAGAAGAATTATGGCCTTGTGACTACTAGGGAGCGATTTGGCCATTGTTTGACCTACTTTTGGGGTCTAGGAAGGCTTTAGGAACCGCATGCATTAAAGTGCACATTTTGTGGGGGTTTCATACCCGCGCAACGACCGTTGCTACGAGCCTGAACGGAACGTCTGCATGGAAAAGTTTGTCAAGATGCATACGTTCGTAACCCGAGCCTGCTCGGGCACTCAAATTAAAGGTTCATGGGATCTAGTAGCTACTTCTAACTGTGGTACTAACTTTCTTGTAGTTGGGATAAACCTAAACAGGTCCAGGTGGGGGTAAAACAAGTAGGCTTATAAGCCCAGGTGTAGGTAGCAACGAAACCCTAAACCCAGTTATAAGTAGTTACAAAGCCCATGAACCTCTCTGTAGTGCAGAGCTTGCAGTTTTGGCAGCGACAGAGCTGAGCGCTTGTAATCTTGCAGCACCCGGTTTAGTGTTTAGGGTTTCCTGCAAATTTGCCGGTTTTAGGTTACTCAGCCTGGTGCAACACTTCTGCCACCAATCGTATGGAGGATAAGTCCGTGATGTAGTTTAGGGTACCTTGAAATCCCGTCCACTCCAACAGTCTCTTCCACTAAAAAAAGATATTTCCAATTTGCCCAAGCGTAGATATGTAGGATTCTGAGAGGGTGCTCTACTGCTGGCAGGGAGCCCACTCGCATAACAGTCTTTAGTGCCCTCCCTTTGCGTTCCCAACCCTTTCCGCGGAAAGTTTGGCCCTAGTTGTCCAGCACTTCCTCCAGGTGTCTCTACCGCTACCAAGCCGTTGCTAGTGTAGCTGCAGGTCGCTTGAAAGGATAACAGGTCCTCAGAGCGCCCCAATATGGCTCATGTGCTGTTTGAAGGAAAGGCTTCTAAGGGGTGCCCGCAATGCGGAATCTTTGAGCATGTGTTTCCATTCAAGAAGCCGTAAATCCTCGCTATAGCCCCTCTTGACCAAAACAAAACTGATAGTTCTGGTTTCGATAAACAGGATGTTACAAGATATAGGTCCCGAAATACTGCATTATAAGCCTTGTATGAAGGACACGCTTCCATTCTAGAACAGGACAACTGCAGGGCTTAAGCTAAATATAACCTAATTGGAACTGCGCATCAGGGGACCTGGAAGGCGACATATAACATGTTCTAAGTACACTGACAAGTAGGTTGTAGTCGTTAAATCCTATAAACCCCCATCTACCCCAGTTGTTCATTTCGTGTTCCACTTGAATGTTCAAGTGCGTCTCCTCTACTATAACGGTTGAGGTTACTTTCCAAAATCCAATTAACCATGACCCTTGTATTTCCCAACGCAACCCCGACACAACCCATATGAGCTACAGTCTAAACTCCTTGAAGTGGGTTGTATAGGGCATCATGTAGGGAGTAGAATCATAGGGTTCATTCAGGGGTATACTTGGCGTTTAGACTAGCTCATATACAGCCTTGAGCCTCCCTAGGGGATGACAATAGTACCCCCCCCAAAGGTACCCCCCCAGATTTAGAACCCTATTAGGCCTTATTAAGCCCTAGATAGTCCTTATTAGCTCCTTAAACCCTGAGGGGGTACCTTTGGGGGGGGTACTATCGTAATCCCTTACTCCCTAAACCCAAAACCCTGAACCTCCGGTCGGCCCTAGCTTTCCTGGCCGGAAAGCACAGGTTTAGAGTTTGCGGTGTAGGATGTAAACCCTAAACCCACAGGTTTAGGGTTTGAGCTTTGGGCTTTGGGGGGTTTAGGGTTTTAGGGTTTAGGGTCTAGGGTTTCCGCCTGATGGTGTAACCAATCTCGAGATTATACGATTCCAGGGGTATCTGTTCAGGGCTATACCCGGGAAAAGGCCCAGAGTTTGTAACTCGTATTCAACAGCACCACGTTTCAGGTTTTTGGTTTTGGGTGATATAGGCCCCAGGAATATAGGAGGATTACATAGAGATTCTCGGGGGCTCTAAGGCAACGGCATAGCCTAGTTAGTGTTCCGTGGGGAGTAATTCATTGTCAGCACGACTCGTAAAGTCATTCCTGGCATTCAGTCTGTTCAGCTACAGCATCTAGTAGCCACAGTCGCAACTTTTTTGTTCAGACCTGTAGATGCTCTCAACCGCAAAGTGGTTGATTCAGGGCCCATGTAGATTAGATTGGTCAGTATAGGAACATCTGCAAAGAAGGGGAGTTACCGGAGACCACCGACTAAACTCCTAAAAAAGGGGTTACTTGGGGGATTATGTAGTAGGACTTTAGACCCTAAACCCTAAACCCTACATTATAGGGCCTATTCAGGGGGATACTAGGAGTTGAGACTATAAACCCTAACCCTAAACCCTAATATAGCTCACATGCAAGCTATGGGCTCAGCAAAGGGATTATGTAGGTGTATTGAGAAAGCCACCCGTAGGGAAGCAGCAGAAGTCTGTAGTTTAGGGGTTTAGAGTTAGGGTTTAGGGTTTAGGGTCTTCAGACGTTGTGCAGGGACAAAGAGTCATAGTGGAGACAATCCAAACTTCAAAGCTGTTGTTCTCCATAAGCGCAACATGCATGGATCTTGGATCTTTAATGCCGCAGGGATAGTTCTCAAAGCCATCCCCATGTAATCCGAAATTATAGGACCCCATCATCCCGGGATTCTTCCATGC
This sequence comes from Symbiodinium pilosum, assembly GCA_905231905.1. Classification (NCBI taxonomy): domain Eukaryota; class Dinophyceae; order Suessiales; family Symbiodiniaceae; genus Symbiodinium; species Symbiodinium pilosum. The sequence continues at coordinate 101,133 of CAJNIZ010046105.1, read as the reverse complement.
CCCCCCCAGGTGAGTAGTATTTTATTTGGGGATACTATGGTACCCAATATGGAGTAAGATTATAGCCTCCTTTTGGGGTATAGTATTTTATATAAGGAATATAATCTTACTAGGTTCAACCACCAAAAAAACCGCTACTCAAGCGTAGCCAGAGGAGCCGGGTAGCCTCAACACCTGGAACTAGGACCCGGCCCTGTAAACCCTAAACCCTATAATATCATACGACTACAACAGAGTCCTGTTTTTTTTTTTGAGGGGGGTTCCCAAAACCTCTGATTGTGGAATCTGGGAGCACCATCTTGAGAAGTTTGCAAGATTAGCGGCTTAAGGTATAGGGGCTTAGGGTTTAGGTTGCAGGCTTTTAAGCTATCACATCGCCAACGCCTGAGCTCTGTTTTATGTTCTTCGCCCGTGACGTTCAAGTGGTAGTTTCCCAAAATTAGGGGTACCTTTTGGGGGGGTCCCCATAATAAGGACTGTAGTATATTGGGGTCTATATTGGGGTCCCCCTATTTTGGGAAACTACCAAGTTGTGTGAGGCACAGGCGAAATGACGAAATGGACCTTGCAAGCTTCATTATCCGAGCAAAATGCACACTAGCTATAGCCAGGCTATAACCTAGAGCCCCTATAGTTACTTCTCACGACAACACCAGCGTTCCGTAATGTACCGACCTAGTTGGGAGGTGCTTTGCTGTTATCTTCAGGTGTGTGAGGGTTGCACCTTGGGGTTGTACCCCGGAAGCCCGTCAGGGAAGTTCTTAAGGAAGATGCGAGCCATATTGGGCTACATTGGGATTCTACGGGCAAACAGTTTAGGTGTATATACAACCTAAGGTGCACGACCCAGCAACTCTTTATGTTTGCAGTGTTGCTTTGTCGGGCAGGTTATTGGGCTTGCCACGCTAACCCGAGATGCGAAACCTGTAATGCTGCTTTACTCCTGAGAATGGCAGAGTAGAGAGTGAGAATCCAGAACCAAATCTTGTGGGTGTTGCTCTAAACCCTAAACCCTAAACCCTAAACCCCGGAATCCTCAACATCCAGTCCGAGCTCGCACGGTACATTTCGTATTAGAGGGATGGTCCCTGAGTATTTCAAACGGTGAGGGAAATTGTTCACCATGTATTCAACCCCCACCCCCCTGATATTAATTATTCCCAATATCTTACAATATACCACAATAGGGAGTACTTAATGTTAGGGGGGAGCGGGGGGCATTCCCGGAGTCCCACGAAACCATTGGAAGAACATGGAAAGTCGACGTGCGTTCTCAAGGCTACTGGTGCCATGTGAGCCACAATCCAAACTCCTAGTATCCCGTTAATAACCCCTTTAGCAGTCCCCTATTTAATACTCTACATAATCTTCTTATTGGAGTTTAGACTATAGCTCTCATGAGTTCTCAATGCTATTGGTTCTATCTAAAAGGTTATGTCATGATTTGGGCCTTAACCTTCTGCATCCTACTGCATTCGCCACATGGTCAGGAAGTTCCCTTAAGGCCCCGCGTCAATGAACCAGGGACCCAAACGCCATTGCACAGTTTACGGTATAGAGGTTATATTCGGAGAATGGAAAATACAATCGAAACTACTGCTTTGGGTTTAGGGCCTAGGAATTATAGTCCCCCTTAAGTAGATAGAATATGGCTTTGGGTAGATGATAATAAGATCCCCATATGCCCCATATTCTATCTACTTAAGGGGGACTATATCAGTTCTACATAGACTAAGCTATGTTTTCGTGCTGAGCAGAGTATAGGGACCATCAATTAAACGCACTTCAACTGAGTAGTATTTCATTTGGGGATACTACGGTACCCAATATAGAGTGAGATTATATCCTCCTTTTGGGTATAGTATGTTGTATTTACTAGGTTCCCTAAACCCTAAACCCTAAACCCTGGTTGGAGCTAGAACCCAAAACCCTACAAAACAAAGGAGCAAAACCGGCCTTAGCTGAGGCGTTGAAATTATTGTACAAGATTTTCGGTATAGGGCTTAGACACTGGGCGAAAATCTTCCAGAGATGTAGGGTTTGGGGTTTAAGGCCTTTAGGGTTCAGGGTCTGGGGTAGTTAGGGTCTAGGGTTTAGGGTAGTTAGGGTTTAGGGTCTAGGTGGTTCCCTCATACCTTCATTGCCGGGTCATTAATGAGGGCGTGTGCAGGGCCGTGCAGGGGGTTGAAGGTATCAGGGACACCACCCCAAGCCTATATACCCTAACTACCCCAAACCCCACATCCCCCCATCCTAAATACCCTGAAACCTTAAAGCAGTAGGTATGAGGACCCTGAGGAAGCCTTTGGCATAACTCGTTTAGGGCCTAGGGGTTATCTAGCCCCTCCTTCTCATGGGAACTATAGTCTAAACACCTTAAACGGGTGTTATAGGGATTATATACGGCTATCTAGGGTTTAGGATTTAGGGCTTAGGGAGTGTTGTTTAGAATATTGAGGGGGATACTGGGAGTTTAGACTAGCTCATGTGACTCAATAAGACCCGTTGATCCTCTACTTCGGGTATGATGTTTTATGGGAGTGGCACCGACGATATGGAGGAGATCCTGCAGCCCCCCATGAAGCCTACAACTTCGGAAGACTTACACCCCTAAACCCTTAAACCCTAAACCCTACACCCGAGACCCTATCCCAAGCTCTCCTTCATGCACCGTGTAAAAGGCCTACGTCAGACTGATCCCTCCCCTAATATTAAAACCCCCACCCCCGTGATATTAAATGTTCCCAATATCTATAATATACCACAATAGGGAGTACTTGGTGTTAGGGGCGAGGGGGTCACAGTAGGGGGAGGGCATTATGCATTCGCCTTAAGCCAAACACGATTCTTGGCCTTCTTCAGAACCGAATCCACCAAACCCTCAACTCGAGTGGACCCCCCACCCTCTAATAGTGATATAGTTTAGGGTTTAGGGTATAGGCTTTAGGGTTTAGGGAATATAAGAAGACCCGAAGATATCTCAATAGTACGTAATCATAGAAATGGACCATGCGCGCAAATTTGGGGCCACCAGGGCATCCGTGTCCGAATATAATCAAATTGTTCTCTTACTTGGAGGGTCAGGGGGACTTAGTAACTAGCTTAGTAACCCCTATAACCCATATAGTAACCCCAGGTATCCCCATTATTAACCCCTTTGCTAGCTCCTCCGACCCTGACCCTCCAAGTATAGTGAGTCACTATTGCTGGGTGGGGGGCCCACGTAACCCTGAACCTTGAATCCTGAAGCCCCTTATTGCGAGACTATCCATTCTAAACCCTTGACTCACCCCCAACCCAGATGTTGGCCTCAAAGTTTAGGGTTAAGGGTTCAGGGTCCAGGGCCTCGTCAGTGCAGGCGGAGACAAGGCGAGGAGCGCGTAATGGGGAAATGAGCGTTATGTAAGCCCTTTTGGTGGGTGGCTTAGGGATGAAATAGATGTGTATATACATATATACACATGTGTGTTTATATGTATGTATATTGGGTGTACAAGGTTTATGTAAGGTAATTTCACCCGTAGTTGTCCTAGAGTTTCCGTCTGCAATGATAACGTGGAATCCCAAACGGGTCCCTACAAAGATTTCCGTACTTCAAAGACAAGGCTAATGGGGTTCCATGTTTATGGTATGGAGCGTGGAGGCAGTAGACATCAACATATTTGATATTACATACTTCCTGCTATTGCATTTCTCTCGGACGTCGTTATGTAGGGCATTTCTCCTTCTACCCATAGGGAGGTTGAAGCTACCCAGAAAGTCCTATATCCCTTAATTAGGGAATATACCCTAAATCATATTAGTGATCCCTATTATAATTTAAGGTATATTCCCTAATTCAGGGCTATTGGATTTTCTGGGTACATACATACTACGCCGAAAAGTACAAAAGTTAGCCTTGGTAGAGTGCAGTCGGCACCCACTTGTTGTTGACAGAGCTTTGGTTGAAGCTTTTGGTTCAAGTACTCAGCACAGGCTTTGGGCTTGGGGTTTCAGTTCAAATTGTCGGCATGGCGTCTTGCTGCTTTGGCACAAATTATTCCTTGTTTGTGAGGTTGATTTGTGCTGCCTAGAGTAGCGTTGGACCGTCAAAAAAGATAGATATCTCAGAACGTGATGTACACAAATCTTTTGTATAGGTACACTGGTTACGCTAGGCGAGTAAGGGGACTTTGGTAACCCCAACCCCCAAGGCTAGGCCCCTCAAACTATCAAACAATCAGCATACGGTTGGTTTTTAGTTGTAGACGCTATCGCGCACCCGCGTCGGCTGTTGGGGTGCACAGAAAGCGAAGTTCCTTTGAAGCACTCACACAAACCATTTGGAGGAAGATGGGGGCGGGGGGGGGGGGTGTGATGGGGGACGAGGGGGGTAAGGGTGGCAGGGGGAGGGGGAATCCAAGAACCTCTCACCGGCCCTTACTTGCAAGCGTGATAGCCTTGGACGTCCTGAAATTTCATTGTTGATGGTGCAGTTTGAGGCTGGACCAGCCTCCGCGAAAAGGGTCCTATTTTCGGAGGCAGCGTTACCATCATTGAGTCGAGGTACTGGCGCTGTTGAAGGCAGCTTCTGAACCATACCTAAACCCTAAATCCTAAACCCCTAAACCCTAAATCTCTAACCCCTAAATCCTACACCCTGAATCCCTAACCCCTGAATCCTAAACCCCTAAATCCTAAACCCTAAACCCCTAAACCCTAACTAAAGCCTGAATGGCAATTACAAGGAGAGCCCTGGAGTTGCCATGTAGGGACCTCGTATTTGCCATGTGTGTTTACGCATTGTGTAACTCCCCACTGTCCCTTTAGGTCTAGGGTTTAAGGTGGTGGTTTACATAATCCAGACCCCTGATTAAAAAAGACTCCTTGATAGGGATTACAATAGGGATCCTAATATTAAGGTGCTTGAAAGGAGGGGGCTTATTAATCACGGTCTACATTACGTAACCCCCATTGTCCCTATATACCCCTTATGAGTAATCTAATGCACGGAATTAGGGCTTAGGTTCTAGGGCTTTACTTATAGGATCTAACATGATGCAAATTGGAGCCTGGCAGTCTCTAGAACGAGCTTACTCCGGGCAATCTGGATTCCCATAGGGCTTGTGAGTTCGGAGTTCATTGCTTCAGGACCCACATCAAGGCGCCTTGCACTTCTGCGCTGTACAGCGCGAGGCGGGAAGAAGCGAAACGCGGGGGGACGCGCCGCAACAACACTGACGCTGAAAGTTGCAGGCGTGGAGCTGCATTCAGCAAAGTGCTTTTATTGCAACCAAGAACCCGGCCGAGCCGCAAGAGCCGGCCTCGACAGACCAAGTGGCGTGAGCTTGCGCCTGACTCGCGTGAGATGAGCCCTCTGCAGCTCATACCAGCCTGTACCGTGCCATGGCTCTTGTCTTGCTCCTTTTATAAACCTTGTGGGTCCGAGTACTTCAGAATCATATACTCACACTATATACACCAAACTACCAAGTCACAAATATACTCCTTATTGGATACTTGCACCATTAGGGAAAAGGCGAAGCCTTTCGCGTGGAACCGTAGCAACGCCAAACGAAAGCACGGCGAAGCATTTGGCAAAGCCTTAGGCCTCCCTTTGCATGAAAACCCGCAAGGGTCCATGTACTCAATAATTGGGTACCTTTAAAGGGGATACATAGGGGTTAGGGTTTAGGATTTAGGGTTTAGGGATCCATGTACCTAATAATTAGGTACTTGGGTTGTGGGTAATAGTAATTATAGTACAGGTTTTGGGTAAGTATATACCTATTAGGTACTTGGACCCTCAGGAAACATTCTTACGTAACCTCGCCCTTGCCTGAAACCAACCTGCCCGCTCAACACACTACATCCCATAAACTTGGCCGCCGAGACGGCTTTTATCCCCTAGCCTAAACCGCAAACTTCGTCAACCTCCTTAAATCCTAAACTCGAACCCTCTAAAACCACAACCTCTCAAACCCTGAACCCTTACAAGCCTGTACGCCTGAAGCATAAATCCTGAACCCTGAAGACTAAAGACTCTCAACCTTAAAAGAAATCGAAACCCTAACCCTAAGCCCCAAAGCCTGAACCCCCAACCCTAAACCCCATAGTTCCAGTCTCAGCATCAAGGAGCTCACGTCATGTGAGCTCCAGTCTAAATTCCTTAAAGGGTGGTTATGTAGGGGATTAGGGTTTAGAGTTTAGGATTTAGGGCTTAGGGTCTAAGATCTTTAAAGCGGGGTTATGTACGGGAGTCTTATAGGGGAGTCTTTCAGGGTTTTCAAGGGGAAGAGACTTGGAGTTTAGACCCTAAACCCTAGACCCTAAAGCTCATGTGAGTAGTACTTTATTTAGGGATACTATAATACCCGATATAGGGTAATATTACATCTTCCTCTTGGGGTATAGTATTTTATGTAAGGAATGTAATCTTACTAGGTTCAACCACCAAAAAATCACTACTCATGTGCCATAGTTCCAACCTTGGAAACCTTCCAGGTGGAGGTTTTGCCCCGCTCTTTGGCAAAGGTGAAGGTGGAGGCCTTTAGGGTTTACCTGGACCCCAAGAGTATGTAAAATAATGGCCTTTATGGCTGTTATTGTGGGTTTAAGGCAATAATTTTACACACTTTTGGTTGTTTAGGTAGGGCTTATGGGGTTCACTCGGGCTAAGGGTTAATTGTACAGGGGTTGGGGTTTGGGATTTAGAGGTTGGGGTCTAGGTGTAGGGTTCACTAGGGCTAAGGGTTTATTGTACAGGGGTTGGGGTTTGGGATTTAGAGGTCAGGGTCTAGGTTTAGAGTTTACTAGGGCTCAGGGTTAAGGGTGCAGGGTTTGGGGCTCATGATTTCGGGTTTAGGGTTTAGGATTCAGAGTGTAGGGTTTAGGAAAACAGGTTTATAAGTGGTGAACTGATGACTCTTTGTTGCACCACTTAGGATACCCATAGTACTGTCGTTTCTAGGATATAGGGGCATACAAGGTGGTGGAAGATTTCCACCATATCCACAATAACGACCCAAACAGCCCGAAGTAGAGATTATTGTCAAACTTCAGGCCCCAAGCAATAAACCCTAAACCGGGCATTATTTGTAGATTCTACACTTAGATCCCCAGGTTGGATATCCCACACGCGTGTAAGAAGAGCTTTGGGTTTAGGGACTTTATGCCTTTTACTACGCATTGCTATGGGTTTCGCGAAATTAGGGATACTTTTTAGGGGTCCCTACGATAAGGATTATAACATTTTGGGGTGTACATTAGGGTCATTCTTCTTCGGGAAGCCACATAAGTATATTATACAGGGATTACATTCCCGTATTCCGCACTAAGAACCAGTAAGTTATGGGTACTTCGGAAGTCTAGGTACGGCCTAGGGTTGAGCACGTCAGTGCTTGGCGGGCGTGCGAGATCGCTAGCGGTCAAACCCCAAACCCTACACGGGGGTGGAGGGGGACTTTGGGTGACACCAGGGATCGGGGGGGCGGGGGGGGTTGGGTGACACCAGGGCTGAGTTTGGCTTGGGGTTTGGGGTTTAGGGATTATGGGCTGGGCCCTAAAGGGTGTTCAGAAGATCCCTAAAGGGCGCAAGAATCATTTCAGGGATTGAAAAATCATTTCAGCGATTGTCATACTTATTTGTCGAGAGAAGTTAGAATTCAGTGGATCCCTATAATCCCCTCCCCCTTAACATTTACCCCCCCCACCCCCTTATATTACATATGCCGACTGTGGTATACGTATGAGAACACATTCGGAATTTATATTAAGAGGGGTTGGTAACCTTAGGGGAGGGGAATAGTCAGGAATGTTGACTTCGTTTGTTCGGGCTGCAGGGTATCCAAAGAATGTGGGACTATGCTTAGGGCTTAGGGTTTTTAGCTTCAACTCTGTGAAGGTGCCCGTGAAGGAAGTCAAGAAGAAGGAAGTCTGGACTTTCGAGACCTCTACCTTCAGGCGCCTGTGGGTGCAGGGAGAATTGGGATTTCCAGGCTATCTATATAAGGGGGACCCCCTCGGAATAGGCGGTTGGGGGGGTATGTCACTATGGGCGCCGCCTATTCCCACGCCTATTCTACCAGTGTGGGGTGGGGGCAGGAAAAACAAGCGGGAATCCTCAGTTTCAAGCGTGCCAGCACGCTAGCACGCTGTTATGTTGTGCCAACTCCTTCATGGCAATGTGGTCAAGGGACCCCCAGCACTTCAATGATATGGAATGATATGGAAATAGGCGGGCCGCCTATTTATTTCAGGGACCCCCCACATACCCCCACCCCCGAAGGGGTCCCCCTTCTATATATATATATATACATACAATGTGTATGTATATATGTATATAGAAATGTATACATGCGTGTATATATGTATATATTATGTATTTATATATATATATATATATGTGTGTGTATAGAAATGTATACATACATATATACATATATATAGATAGATATACATTATATATGCAGGGCGCCTCTAGGGTTCAGGATTTAGTATATACTTGTATGTTCATAGAGAATTGTGAAAGGGGTTCTGGATATCCGGTTGAGGAATCGAAAGAGAGAGGCCTGAGAAATGGTGACTAGGACATTCTGGACATCATCCCTGGTTTAGGGATTAGGGTTCAGGTTCTAGTGTTGCAGAGCACTTGTTATAAGAGTCCTCCTGACCCGGTTTAGGGTTTAGGGATTCATAAGCCCTCGTAGAATTCCTACATATCCCGGAATTGCGTGGAGCCGTTGGGTAGTGCTTGGAGCTCTGTGTTTCGGGGATCAGTGCTTGAAAACAAGCTTCAGAATGTGGGAGGACATACGGTCTAAACACTGAAAGCTGGGCAATTTAAAGCGAACTCACCCGACGTCACCCTGAATGGTGGTTTATATACGGAATAGTACCAAAATGGCCTTAAATTGCGAATTTGAACTATTCTAAAGTACCCTCTGAAAGCGCCTCTTTCACCCTAAGCCACATTCCTCATCCCCAGACCTGAATTCAGATTGAGTTTCATCGCTGAGTCCAAAGCACAATCACACAAACTCTGTACCTAAGTTCACTCACAGCCCTACACCATCTACTTGACTTCAGAAGCCCAAACCCAATCTGTTAGACAAGCACACTTCCAATCCTTTTGTAGGAGGCTTACTGAACCCAAAGCATGCCTGGCACTTTCTGTAAATACAGGGGGTTATATAGGAGATAATATAGGGGACTAATATAGGGGTTATGAAAGGGGATACTAGGAGTTGAGACTATGGCTCATATTGAGGTTCCCCGTGTTATAGGCAGGTTTTGCAAAGCAGGAATATCTTTAAGGGACCTAGAGACGCATATCGATTCAGGGACTGTTCTCGGATTTCTGTTCGGGACTGTAACTGTATAGCATTGAGAAACTTCCATGGTGTCCTGCATGCATGCCCCGATTTCGGAGGTTTAGGGTTTAAGGTTGAAGTCTTGGCGCATATCTTCTTTGTGCGTGCGAAAACCACTGCAATGGGGATCGCAAAGCCACACCTATCAAAATGATGGATCCAGGGTTTACGAGGGACCGTGACCGACTAATTAATCCTGAGCCTAAAACCTAAAACTAGACCCCTAAACCCTAAACCCCAATCCGTAAAGTCTATACTCCTCCAACCTATCACTGCAATCCCTAAACTTGCCCCAAACCCTCAGCCCTTAACTGGCCTTTGTTAGCTTGGAATGCAGCAATGGAAAAGAACATGGGAACTACTATTCTGGGTTGTTTAAGGACCGCTATAAGGATCCATTCCTTCATTCCTAGCTAACCAAAAGCCAGTTAACCCTAAACCCTAAGCCCTAAGCCCTAAGGCCTAAACCCTGAACCCTAAACCCTAAGCCCTAAACCCTAAGCCCTAAACCCCAAAACCTTCATCTGAGCTGGAACTGCACCCTATCATCCCCAAACCTGAAACCCTAAACCCTTTAAATCCGTAAACCTCGAACGCTAAAGCCTTTACCCTAAAAGTATGTAGATAATGGCCTGTTTAGAGTTTAGGGTTTAGGGGTTTTGGGCTATTGTTTTACCTACTTTTGGGGTTTGGGTACTGCTTAAACTCCATAATCCCTGAACCCTGTGCTCCAACAAAAGTCTCCCTTAACCCTGAACCCATAAAATCGGGTAAATAGTAATTATATGAGCTATTGTCTAAACTCCTCGTATCCCCCTTAATAGCACCTATAGTAGTTCCCTGTATAATCCCCTATATACCCCCCTTTGAGGAGTTTAGACTCTAGCTCATATAAGGATCCCAAAGTTAAGGGCCCATACTAGGGGCCCATGGTTTCCACAGTAGAACCCTGAGCAGGAATTACCTTCGCGATCTCAAGTGCAAGCCCGAAGAGTGCTTTGACCGCGACTGGTCCCAGTGCAAGGTGCCAGCGTTTAGGGTTTAGGGTTTAGGCAAGCAATGTTTTGTGCAAAAATCTGCTAACAATTGCATACTTAAATCTAAGGCGCTGGAAAATTTACATACTGAATTTAGGGTATCTAAGTTAGAAATTACATACTGAATTTAGGGTTTATTGGGTGAGCTGAGTTTATAATGGTCAGGGCCCGTGGGCTCGAGATTTCATGGTTTTGCAAGGTTTGTGGGTCTTGGTTTCAGGAGTATACGTAAGGGCCTTGAGTTTAGGGTATATACATGGGTTATAGTCTAAACTCCTTGAATGGGGGTTATATAGAAGATTATATGATAGGGGACCTTTTGAGGGGTTATTAAGGGGGATACTAGGAGACATACACAGGAACCAGAGTGTATGGGAGTTTGGGCTATTCGCCTAGGTTTTTTGATGGACTGTTACCAGATATCACTTGTATTGTGAAAGCCTAAGTACATTTTAGCTTAGCGAGGAATATTGCATGAGCCCAACCAGGAACCAGTTCGTGGTTTAACAACTATATCGCATAGAAAGGCGTATAGATTTTCTGAGCTTCATAGTCGCTATAGGCTTTAGAGTCTATAGAAACTAGAACCGAAAACAACCTTTGATCAGACAACGACTCCGTCCCTTCAACGTTTCAGTTTTGGGGCTTCTGATGTTCTAGACCCTCCAACTACCCTCTGGATAGGCCTTAACCTCAAACCCCAGGACCCAAACCCTCAACCGTAAATCCTAAACCCAAATCCTCAACCCTGACCCTAAACCCCAAACCCTAAACCCTGAAATCCGTGGCTGCGGGCTTCCCCTCCGGGGCATGGGGATGATAACTTCTTTTTATTTTGTCGGGTTTAGGGTTTAGGGCGTAGGGTTTAGGGTTTAGGGCGTAGTGTTTAGGGGTTTAGGGTTTAGGGGTTTAGGGTTTTAGGGTTTAGGGGTTTAGGGGTTTAGGGTTTAGGGTTTAGGGCGTCGCCT
>CAJNIZ010046105.1:76867-89678 GCA_905231905.1 Symbiodinium pilosum | reverse complement strand
ATACTGGGATCCTTAATATGGTTTAAGGTATATTTCTAATTACAGGACATGGGGCCTAAACCCTACTCCCTAAACCCAAAACCCTAATCCCTAAAGCCGATATTCCCTGATTAAGGGGTATCCGACTTTCTGAGAAATTATGATTATGAAATCACACCAGCTGGGCTTCTGAAGTCGGGAACATTGGTCGCAAGGCCCTGGCCTGAGGTTTTGCTTTGAGGGTCCAAGTACCTGATAATCATATACTTGCCCAAAACCTATACTGTAATTACTATTACCCTAAACCCTAAACCCTATATGGTAGTTTCCCAAAATAAGGGGACCCCAAAATACTATAGTCCTTATTATGGGGAGCCCCACAAGGGTACCCCTAATTTTGGGAAACCCCCATATATCCATTTTGAGGGTTATCTAATTATTGGGTACTTGGACCCTTAGGGACAGGTCTTAGTCCCTGCCTTTGGTCTGCGTGTCTTTTTCTGTCTAGGCATATGCAGCAATCTCACAGGCACCTCAGGATTACAAATGGTGATGGGTAGGGTTTGGGGGTTTAGGGTTTTGGGTTTTGGGTTTTGGGGTTTAAGGTTTAGGGCCCGCCGGTAGGGTGCCCTCGAGCAGAAGAAAACATAAGCTTTATAAAACGGCAAAGATATGTGATGGATGCCTCGTGCTGGAGGTTCCTCGCTTCCTGAAGGACGAACACACTCGGAAGGACACCTGAGCTTCATGGAGCATTTGGGGCTTGGGATTCCGGGTTTAAGTTGCTTAAGCGCAACCCATACCCACATTGTGGTAAGTTAGCACCTAAGCCCTAATCCCTACATACTCATACTATGGTAACTTGACTTCCTTTCCTGAACAGCAACCCAGTAAACCGGGTGGGCAAAGGTAAGCGCAGCCCTGTTTTTTCGGGCTATAGGCTAAACTCCTTGACAGGGTTTGGGTTTAGGGTCTAAACTCGTCAAAGGGGGCTTTATAGGGAATTAGAGAGGGGAGTATTGTTTTTGGGTTCGTAAGGGAGATACTCAGGGCTTAGACTTTAGCTCAAGTGGTGCCTGCGGTAGAAGGTTGGGTTGAGTGGGAAAGATGCAGTGCTCAGGGTTTAGGGTTGAGCAGCATTTTGGATCGACGACTTACGATCCAGGGGTGACTCCTGGGCCCGCGTAAGCCCCCGGACTGTTATAAGTCCATGTATTGGTCAAAAGAGGATTTGCTACCCCAACCCTTAGAATGAAATATGATGAGGACCCTAAAACTGCCATAGCACGTTCTATCTTCTGGGGTTGGGGTAACCAACTTCTCTTTATTATTTCAAGTTCCATTGCTAGGAGGGATGTAATTTGCAGAGACTGAAAGTCCCTCCCTCCACCCCCTTCCAGTTTTTGTGTATTCCCTAGAGTATCCAAACTATGGACCTTACAAGCTAGGGGAGCCGACTTTTTAGCATGAACGGGAGCCGGCTGCCTGAATGACAAGAACATCACAGACCAGCAGTACCCTAGACCCTTAACCGCGCTCTTAAGTTTGATAAACCTTCTTCAGATCAAAGGGTACTATCTTGAGACGTTCTTGGGCCCTTGGGTTAGGGTTTAGGGCTGAGGAGCACAGAGCCTCAGGCCCCCCAACCTTATACCGTAGCCTTATAAACAGTAAACCCTCAACCCTAAACCCCACTCCCTAAACCCTAGACCCTAAATAGTAGGCCATTCCCGCACAAAACAAGGATACACGCCTCGAGGATACGTACTTAAAGTCTTTGAGCTCTTAAACCCGAAATTCCACAGCGCAGCCTTAAACCTGAAGTTCTAAGTCTCAAAACCTAAGCCCCAAAAACCTGTAAAAAAAACACTCTACACCCTAAACTCTAAACCCTAACATTCCGAAACCCCAAACTTCAAACCCCAAATCCTAAACCCTAAAACCCTAAATCCTAACATCCCTAAGCCCCAAAATCTAAAACCTAAACCAACTACACCCTATAAGGGTCCAAGGACCCAAATGATAGGGTTTTAGGGCCCAAATACCATTAATATTGAAGTATTTGGGCCCTAAAACCCTATTTTTTGGTTCCTTGGACCCTTAGGGACTGGACTCCAGGAGTTGGCAAAAGCGTTGAGGCTGCTCGAGATGCAATCATGGCCCTCTTCATAGGTTTAGGGTTTAGGGTATAGGATTTAGGGTTTAGGATTTAGGGTTTAGGATTTAGGGTTTAGGGTTTAGGGATTTTTGGGTTCAGGGATTCAGAGTTTACGGTTTAGGGTTTAGGGATTTTTGGGTTCAGGGATTTAGGGTTTAGGGTTTTAGGGCTTAGGAATTTTAGGGTTTTGAGAGTTTAGGGTCTTTAGGGTGTGTTAGGGTTCAAGGTTTCTAGGGTTTAGGGATGTTAGGGTTGAGGGTTTAGGGCCTTCTTCAAAGGGGGTTTACAGGTTAAGGCTGTTACGTTTTAGAGTTTGGGGATGTTAGGGTTTAGGGTTCACGCTTCAGGGTTTAGGGTTTAGGGATGTCAGGGGTTGAAAGGGTATATGGGGGATATGTAGGTTTCTATTGGATGTCATCGGGCTATATAGTCTGTAGGGAACGAAGGGTCCACAAATTTGTGGGCCCCTAGGAATGGGGTTTATAGGGATGTAGTGGGCTTATAGAGGATGTCAGACGGAGTTCCACAAATTAGGAAGCTTAAACCCTAAACCCCCTTTGAAGGATCATCGTATATTGCGTGTACATGCGGGGCCGACTGATTCACCATTGAGCAAGGTGGGGAGCGATTAAGAGGGTGTTTAGGGTTAAAGGGGTTTAGGGTTTAGGGTTTCAGGTTTAGGGTTTTAGGGTTTAGGGTTTAGGATTTAAGGCTTAGGATTTCGGGTTTTCAGGGTTTAGGGCCTAGGGACCTCGAAAACAAAAGGCTGTGACAATAGCCTATATAAGCCCATTGGTTTGGTCTGGGGTTCTTGCGTTAAGGATCTGAGTATTTCGGGCGAAGTAGTAACGGGTGACCCTATATTTCCAAGAAATGCTCATTATAATCCAAAATTGCAAACCTAATCCTGAATCCTACACCCTTCTTCATTTCAAAGCCTCCTGATCGTACATGGTTACTTATCCTGACAGTCCAACATCCCTACACTCAGAATCTGTTTCAAATTTTGGGCCCTGTAGGTGCACCTTAAATAATGAGGAGTATTCTTGCCGGGGACTTCAAAGGGACTATATGTTCGAACAAAACCTCTAAAAAGTTCTTGCCCCGAACCTACCCACCACATCGATTATTCAGAACCCAACTCCCAAGCATGAAGCTTCGCTACTTGGACGCTCTGAGTGCGTACTGGGAGTCTCAGGGTAGCTTGGAGAAAAAAGGCCCAACGCCGCCTGCCTTCTAGTCATCATGAGTCATGACCTAGTGCAGCCGATTTCCCCATCTACTACACTGAACCGAAAACCCACCTTTTCTGTTTTCTGGAATGGCTTCACCAAGCCTGACTACAGAGGATCTGAGGCCCTATTACTATTACAGCCCGAGCCCGCTACATTACTGACTCTGGAAATCATGGAGGGGGGCGTGTTCTACTGTGCACCCCCCTGCTGCTCGTACTGCTGGCTCAGCAGTAGCAACCACCGTCGCTGCCGTGCGCGGCCCATGGGAGATGAAGGCATCCCATGGGTACAGTTGCATAACTGCATCGGTACGGGCCTCGCGCTAGTTATGATGCTAGCCATGGTCAGGCGGGTCCATGTTTGCCTGGAGCACCCGCGTGGATCATCGATCCAATTAACGCCATGGTTGCAGTCCCTGATGCAAATCCATAGCAGTCGTGTGGGATGGAAATGGGGGCAGTGCCACTTTTTCTTCAGGGAGTTCGGCTCATGGAGCCCAAAACCGTCACTCGCCATCACGACCTGTCCTTGGATCGGCATCCTCAGCCAGCGGGCTTCCAGGATGGGCAAAAACGTGCGCAACGCCGGCTGGTTGGCTGACAAAACATACTTCAGGAATTGAACGTTGAGTAGAGGTACCACAAGCCCTCAACCCCCGGAACCCTAAACCCTTTCATCTTGTAACTGCTCCGGAAGGTTACTGGGTATCCCACCATTTGCCTACTTACTCTCCAAAGTCCCAGACGTGGCCGATACTGGGAGCCCATAACCTGGTGGCCCCTGTTGTCCAAGTTTTTCCCCATCCAAGATAAAGTTTTGATATAGGCCTTACACCCTTAACCCTAAATCCTAAAAAGGGTGTGTACACAGGGGTTTGGGGCCTTCAGCCCCTTCCTCAACCATGTTTCTCACAGATCTGCAAGGGTTTGTCCCTCCGCGCAATTAGGGGATGATGTTGCAACCCTCGTGTCGACCTTGGAATATCCTTTAAGCACCCTAAACCCCAAGCCTTCAACCTGAATCCTGAAATCATTGGCATTCTGAAGGCACCCGTCACTTCAATAATCCCAGTACAAGTTCCTGCTTAGGGTCGGGTTTTTTACCGCGAGCCGGCTAGTCAGGACCTTCCCGACGGAGATCCGGGCCAGCGCAACCCTAAACATTGAGCCCTAACCCACGCCCAACCCTCCGCACCTTCTACCGTGTACCCAAAACTCAAAGCCCTGAACCCAAAACCCTACACGCTAAACCCTACGCCCTAAACCCGAAACCTATACGCTAAAACCAACACCGGACTGGATCCTTATAGTAGTCCCTATATGGGTGGTTGTCAAAATTATGGTCCCTTTTTGGATCCCTATTAATACGGCCCCCAATATTTAGGGTACCCAAAAAGGGACCATAATTTTGACAACCACCCATATAACCCAGTATAATAGTTTCCATCTTCTTTTCCATTTCGCCCTTCCCAGCTAAACAAAAGCCATCAAATCCCAAACCCTAAACCTTAAACCCTAAAACCCTAAACCCTAAAAACCTAAACCCTAAACCCTAAAACCCAAAAATCCTCAACCCTAAAACCCTAAATTCCTAAACCCTAAACCCTGAACCCTAAACCCCAAACCTTAAACCCCAATCCCTAAACCCTAAACCCTAGCCTGCAAGATGGGAATACTTCCCGACCATTGTGGCCTTCTGGTGATTGGCTCAGAGATTTTGCAGGCTCAGGGTTTAGGGTTTAGGGTTTAGATTTTAGGGTCTGAACTCCTTAAGGAAAGTTATATAGATGATATAGGGAACTACTATAGGGGTTATTAAGGGGATATTAGCTACGAGTTTACACAATGGCTCAGATATAGTTTAGTGGATATCTGAGGGTATCATGATTCATTCTGGGGTAATTCTAGGCATGGTGCTTTAGGATGGAGATGCGCTACCGTCAGCACGCTGTAACATCATAATCTGTGGCACTTGCCCAAAACAGGGGGACCTCAATATAGACCCCAAAATACTATGATCCTTATTACGGGAACCCCTAAAAAGGTACCCAACATTTTGGGAAATCCCACTCTTTTGTTTAAAAAAATGTGTTCAGAAGTTTAGTCACTCCATCTCCCTGTAGCTGTCCCTAAAGTGTTTTATCCGAGAGTTCGTGTAACCCATATTACCTATTATGGTAGTTGTCACTGTAAAGGGGGAAAGACCTCATCTGTACCCAGCTTCACTAGCCATCTAAGAGTCTCCTTGACTCAGAAGCAGCCGTCGGCCTGTTAGACAAGCACACTTCCAGGGGCTATCAGGCGGGGGCTCTATGCAGGAGGCATACTTCGAACTTACATTGCCCAATGGCCGTCATCTGAGCCATAATCTAAACTCCTTAAACGGGGGGTTATATGGGGGATTACATAGGGGATTACTATGGGGGTTATTAAGGGGGATACTAGGAGTTTAGACAGTAGCTCATCTGAACATGATATTCGGTGTATCTGACCCTAAACTCACAACCTACCTGACACTTTCTCCGAGTCGCATCCGGAAGCCCGATTTGACTGCCCATATGGGTGGTTGTCAAAATTATGGGCCCTTTTTGGATCCCTATTATAATACGGCACCTCATAATTTAGGGTACCCAAAAGGGGACCATAATTTTGACAACCACCCATATTTTGGTTCTTGTGATAGGGTTTGCAAAATAGGACTAACCTTTGGACGGATGTACTTTCACTTGGTTCGCTTACCAATGTGCCCGCTCAGCGTTCCAGGAAGGTAACCCAAACACCGGAGTCTGGAGGTTCATAAGTCTTTATGAATATGGAGGTTTCCCAGAATTAAGGGTTACCCTTTCTAGGGGTCCCTATAATAAGGATTATAGTATTTTGGGGTCTACATTGGGGTCCCCTGATTTTGGGGAGCTACCATATATTTCTACTACAACTCTATGATTTCAGGTTCTAAGTACCTGCAAATTACCTGGGGCACTTCTAAACCTACTCTAATGATGTCCCATGAGCCTCCAACTGCCCAACTGATATTCGATCCTACATGTACAGAGCAGTGCAGCAAGACGACGCACGGACTTTGATAAGTACATCGTAAAGCTCTGAACCACGGTTTCGGCTTTGGGTGCAGGGTCGCAATTAGGGTTTAGGGTTTTGGGTTTAGGCTTTGGGGTTTGGGGTTCCAAAACCTGTGGGATTGTGGTGGTTGAGTATAATAAGGTTATGCAAACTTGTAATATGAACGGCATGAACACTGCAGCTCTCAACGTGTCAAGCATCAGTGACCAGCCCCGGGAGATCTAAGACCCCAAAGTCGAGCAATAGTACCCATTTGGGGGTTTCCGAAAATTAGGGCTACCATATTTGGGGTCCCCACAAAAAGGAATATAGTATTTTGGGATCTATGTTAGGGTCCCTTTATTTTCGCAAACTTCCATTTTGGACTGTTTGGATCGCCTGGGTGATGCTTCCTCTGCTAGCTTCCAGGTGATGACTACATAGCTAATGTAGAGTAAGGGTTTATAGGGTTCAGGGTTTAGGGTTAAGCCCCAAAGCCCGATTCTAGGTACATAGTGTTGGCGACTACATACTTCCAAGTGTCATTTCAAGTTTTATGTGGGGAACCCTCTCCCATAATTACACAAAGAATTCAGGAAGATGATATGTATAATGTAATTATGGAGAGCCCTTACTATGACCCTTATTATAGACTGCCACTGGGTGGGGGCTGGACCCAAGGTTACGGGTTTTTTTTTTTTTCTGGGGTTCCGCATGCAGTCGATCGAAATCTGGTCACGTTGCGGGCTGCCGTTGTCTTTCAAGGGACGCAGGGACGCAGGGTCTTGCCTTTGAGGTCGTTTCTCTAGAGAGGTCTTCTCAGTTGCTGTTCAGGAACTTTTTTTGACTTACTATATGGGGGAAACCATATTAATTACTATATACACCCATTATGGCAACTTACTTGAAGTTCCTTGACCGCAACCCAGTCTTTCTTGCTATTCTTAGTCATGGACCCCATATACCCTTTGCGGAGCATCCTCTGATTTTGAAGTATCACACTCTCATAAACAACCCTAAACCCTAAACCCACCAAGAGTCCCAACCTACAGCCCTTTGGACGCATCAAAAGCTTACACTTGGAGCATCCGGTATGATGGTTTAGGGTTTAGGGTTCAGGGTTTAGGGTATATGATGATCCTCAAACGCAGCCCCATGGCTCCTGTAGCCATTGATGCAATCATCCCCTATAAGCCCTATACCGCTGAACCTTGTGAACCCCCTATACTGCCTAACCGGCATATACAACCCTAAGAATTAGGTATTGCAGTATGAGGGGTTTCCCACAATTAGGGGTTCCTTGACGGGGTCCCCATAACAAGGAGTAGAATATTTGGGGGTCCATATTGGGGTCCCCTTGTTTTGGGAAGCTACCATGAAACCTAAAACCAAAATGGATCAAGGTATCAACGAAGTAGATACTTCGGCCGCAAGGCACCTGCAAAGGAACACTTGGTGGGGTATGAGGTATGTTTTCTATAGGCACCAACCCCAAGCCCTAAACCGCTTTGAGAAGACCCTAGAATCCCGAGAGCCTAAGCTGTTGGAACGTGAGTCGCCGCACACCAAACCCTAGGTACACCCAGCCGCTCTCAGGATACAAAAATTATAGCTACAATCCAGGACCCCAAGTACCCTTTAAAGGGATCTATGTAGGTGCTATTTGAGGGTATTGGGGTTCTTTCCCCTAAGCCCTAAACCCTCAACGGGTACTTGGGGGGTCTAGGAACAGCAGCTACTTTGGGCTAGTTAAACCCTATGTGGAGGAAACCTTGCAGCACCTTTTTAGGGTTGAGGGTTTAGGCTTCAGGGTTGTGCAAGATTTCCCCCACCCCCACCCTAATCTCTAAACCCTATGAGCCCCACGGACCATTATGAATCCTGGTGTTCCTCCCCCGGTATGAACCATACCTTGAACACCTAGTACCTCCCTTCATAAGCCTTGTAGTAGTCCCCTATGTGATTTCCTATATAATCTCCTTTAAGGAGTTCAGACTATAGCTCATGCACCCCAAACTTCCCAAGGAGGCTCCTTTTTTTGCCCTAAATCCTGAAACCCTGAACCCTAAACCCAAGGTCTGGAGCAATGTACGACTTTCAATCTCATCGCCACGCTGTCGGCTTGCCCGGGCTCCTATAAGCCTCGCGGTTTAGGGGTGTTGGGCATAGGGGCTTAGGGTTTAGGGTAAACCCTAAACCCTAAACTAGGGAATTTAGTTTAGGGATACTTCAGGGTTTAGGGCTAAGGGATGCCAGGGCTTAGGGATTAGGGGATCATGGGGGATCCTTATTTGGGGTTGTACTCCCAATGCTGGAGAAACAAATTAGGGAACAAATGGACAGTGAAATGGAAGCTGGGATTTCATGAGGTTTAAAGGGTTGTGGCTTCTGATTTTAAAAAGCCCTGCATGACCTCGATATACTAAACTCCCATAATCCCAAGGTATAAAGTACTTCTTAAACCTTAAACCCTAAACCCCAAACCCAGGTACTTAGGGCCATGCAGGATTTCTGCTATCCACTGTAGGGCTTTTGTGTGCTTGGAGGCTCATGCGACTTATCTAGGGGGTCCAAGTACCCAAAAAATAGGTACTTGGATTTTGGGCAATAGTAATTTTAGTACAGGTTTTGGGTGAGTATAGAATTATTAGGTACTTGGATGTTTAGGGCTAATAACTTGTAACTACGTATAGCTGGTGTCCAAACAGAAGTGATGCAGGGAACCGCTATTGTAAGCACGGTCAAAAGTGATAACCCTGGGTTTTAGTAGTTGCTAAGTCCAATGAACCTCTAAGTAGCGGTTACCCAAGGGCTCCAGAATAGTTCTTTGTTTTGGTTTCGTTAACTTTTCTGATAATGCTGTAGCGTAAACTATCCAAAAGGGACATACATAGGAGGTCCTGGGTAGGGACTAAGATTTTGGGAGCAGGGTGTGGGTTAGATGCTTAGGGTCTAAGGGTTAACTAAGTAAGGTTTAGACATAAGGATACGGGATCCCTAAACCCTAAACCCTCAAGGTATTGGGCTTTTTGCACTTTGGAATCAGAGTTCAGGGATCATACACATGGATCCCGGAATTCGAAATTTGGGGATAAGGCTCAGGAATTTCCGATCGGACTGCTTGAGGCCGAAAAGCTCTAGGTGTCTATATATCTATACATATATATATATATATGTTTACATGTGTACGGAATACATTATATATACTTAAGCCTAAAGGTACCTTCCAGAAATTGCATACTGTTTTTTTAAGAGGACGACGGCCTTATGTGTTCGCCAACCTTGGATCTCCAAAAACCTGTGCTTACTCTTCATGTTAAAACGTCTCTTGACCCTTTCGGTACCCTAGACCTGGGGCACTGTGGGCCTTTTTCGTAAGATAGTCTTCCTGCTTACCCCACTCTCTTGCAAGAAGCCCAACACCCCAACCCTGAACTAAATCCCCTCACCCCAAGCCCAATTCCCGAGCCCCATTCCTCAAGCTCTAAATCCTGCTGCCCCAAAACCTCACTTGGATGGTCTGTTGGACATCAGACTTCCATGTCAGAACTTCAAGACTAGGTACCCCAGTAGTACCCTTTTGCCCTTTTTATTTGGGGGTCTCCTTAATCAAACTGAACAGTAGGAAAAAGGGTGCCTTTATTATTAAGGGGTTACTGGGGAACCTAGAAGAAGGGTAGATTCAGGGCCTTGTGAGGTCAACTAGCCCATCCAAATAGACCATGCGCCTTTCATCCTTGCGAGCGACCTGTGACATTTACAACCAGCTTCTGCACACGGCGTACCAGCAGTATACAGCGCAGCTGAAGGAGAATCTGGCAGGCCGCGGATGCTGAAGAGAAATCTAGCTCCAGGCATTTCAGACCGAGGTGAGCGACATAGACTTCTTCGAGTTTGTCTTTTGCGAAGGCTCCAAGATCCCTGCCTGCATTTTCACCGGCAACCCGCATTATCTGCGCAATGGGGGGCCCTGCCAGCATGGAAGACGACGATGTGGACGACGACTGAGCAAACCATCATCCCCATGAACCTCTGAGTTTCCACTCGACTTTCGAATTTTTTCCCTTGGAGACCGAGGTCCAAGCCCTAAACCATAAATGATATTGCACCCCCCTCAACCCTAAACCCTATTTCTCCGTTTTTGCCACGTCCCCTTGACCCTAGGGATCCAAATAGCCCAGTGTAGGTAATACTTACAGACTTTAGGACCCAAATGGCCCAATGTAGGTAATATTTGTATACTTGGATCCCTAGGGTGACCCTGATCTTGAAATCCTAAACCCTGAACGCTAAACCTTCATTTCTCCCCCTAACCCTAAACCCTAACCCTAAACCCTATTTCTGCGTTTTTGCCTAGTCGCGCAATCAACGGATTAAACCAACTGGAAGGTCCTTCGCCGCTTGGCGGGAGTTGCTCTTCCGCTCCCCAGGTACCAGGGATGAAGGGCTTCAGGGCTTTAAGGTTGAAGATTTGAGGGTTTCCCAAAATGAGGGGTACCTTAAAAGGGGATATAGGGGTGTTATAGGAGTTATATAGGAGTTATATAGGGTTTAGGGTCTATGGTTTCCCAAAATTAGGGGTACCATTTTCAGAGTCCTTATAAGAAGGACTATAGCATTTTGGGATCTATATCGGGATCCCCTTAATTTTTGGAGATTCCCATTTGGGGTTTAGGGATTCTTGAAGGGGCCTTGGCTTTGGCTTGGAACCTCAAGAAGGGCTTCAGTGGACCTTTCTAGGACCACAGTAGCTACGTGGGTTACTCGTGAGTTAGAGACTGACTACCATAGTGCTTCCGACTTTCGGTTCCAATGTGTGATCCCTTGGCTGTTACTGCTCCAGGATGTAAAAACTTAGAATGTAGGCTTGACAGTTTCCTTGGGGTGAAGGAGTATGCCGGGTTGGTTTTGCGCTCAGGGTGTCAGCGCTTACGGGCTTAGGGCTCAGGGACAAGGAGTTTCGCGTGCCAGGTTTGGCGGTTATGGCACCCTGAACCCTAGACTGTATGGTTTACCGTTTGACCCCACATCTTGTACACACGGCTGGCTTCTTTGAATGTGGATATTCCAGCAGCTATGCTTTGTGATTTTGGGTTGAAGGTTTAGGAAGTAAGCAGGCAACGGACCACCAAGCTATATATCCCAGCCCCCGCAGCTTCCCAAAACATGATACCTTGCATAAGGTCAGTTGTTTTAAACGAGCTTTGGTCAGTAATACGTGTGAGTCATGGTGGGTGTATCTTTGGTAGATTCGTTCAAGGGAACACAGACATACCTTCCCCACAACCTAACATGGAAACCCATACAAGCCTCATTGAGAGGGGCAATAGTCCTTGAAAGGCCCACATGCGTGCTGCACGGGCGAGAGTAGAATCCGTGAGACATCCCATTGCGCAGGAGCAGATCAACTTGTCGCAGACTCCTGCTGCTTAAGCGTGGCCCTCGGCCTTGCAAACTGAAGGATCATTCTTTCAGATGTCAGGCCTTTGCGGATGGAGCTGTGATTGCATACGTTGTGTTTATCAAGGTGTACGAAGGGCGCGAGACTCCTGTAGAACGCTCCTATTTTCAGTGGTTTCTGATGAGGCGGTGGTTCCCTTCTAGGCATCCGGCTTAGGGTTAGGGTTTATGGTTCTGGCGTTTTGGTTTTTACTGGAATGTTTAGTTCGATTTCTCTCTTGGTAATCTCATTCGCCCTCACTCATAGCAACAAGTGTCCTAAAAGAGTTTTCATAGCAGGACCATTGCATCTCCTACTACCTCTTGTGGTAAATAGCTGCTGTAAGGATAATGAACTAACCCTAGAAGCCCAGGTACCCATATAGTAGGTCCTTGGGTTATAGATAGTATAAATTCATGTAGGGACTTAAGGACAGGAACCCAATATATAGGTAACTGGGCTTCTAGGGTAAGTTAGCCAGGATTGACCAGGAAGCTCTGTATTTATGATGCTCGGCTGTGGGGGGGCGGGGGCTCCTGGAGCAGAGCATCAAACTCCGAAGTCCAATAACCCTAAGGGTCCATGTACCCAATAATAGGCTACTTGGGTTTTGGGTAATAGTAATTATAGTACAGGTTTTGGGCAAGTATATGATTATTGGGTACTTCGACCCTTAGGGTAATTGAGTATTTGAGGTCCTGTTAATGTTATGTGTTGGGTCATTCCCCGACCCAGTAACTGTCCTTAAAGGGGGCCTTATTAAGGGGCTATTGTAATTCCTACTACCCCTTGTGGTAACTGTTACTGTAAGGGGGAATAACCCAAGTTATGTGGCCAATATGTTTTGTGTAAATATACAATTAGCTGAGCATTTTGGCCCCTGTAGCCCTCTCAGTCATGAACCCTTCCTGATTTTTTAATATGGCAGTTTCCCTGAATAGGG
>CAJNIZ010046105.1:54137-64893 GCA_905231905.1 Symbiodinium pilosum | reverse complement strand
ATGGATGACGGCAGTGTGCAAAAACTTTGTCAAGCGATAGCACCCCCCCCCCCGCCCCCCAAAGCGAGTTTTCTCTAGCGGTTTATTGATAATTTAGGTAGCTGCTCACCGATGGGGTGCCTCAATGCCTCAAATGATCTGAGGGATTTGCATTGTGTTTATGCTTCCTCCCTCCAGCCTGAATACATGAGTCCTAAACCCTATACCCTGAACTCCNNCTGAACTCCAAACCCTAAACCTTATACCCTAAACCCTATACATGCAACCACTGGCAGTTTCTTCCGAAACTCCTACACGCACCATGTACGAGCCTACATGCTCACAGAAAAAACGGCATAGCCTGCCTACTTGAAGGGTCAGGGGGGCTTAGTAGATAGGTTAACCACCACTGGAAGCCATAATATAGTAACCCTGCTTATCCCCAACTTTCAGGGTTTAGGGTTTAGGGATGAACCCGTGATGTTCAGCACGGCGACCAATTTTAGGATGACTTGCTCTACTATGCACCCCGCCCACTCAGCTCAGGCGACAGAGATGCTAAAACGAAGACCTCTAAAGCATAATATGTTTTCAGCTCATGTAGTTTCATCTATTAGCACGGGGTTTAGTGGCAAGGGGTTGCTTCTGGCTGCGCTTGCAATCCTACCGCTTATCATCTGCTGGCCTCATGCAGGCAGTCCGAATTTCAAGACCTCAAACGCGAAGAGTTACACGTACAATCCCAGGAGTAGCATTTTACTTGGGAATACGACAGTGTCCAATATAGAGTACCATTTAATCCTCCTTTCGGGTATGGTGTTTCGTAAGATCAGTATTATGCTATCTGGTTCAACCACCAAAAACGAGCTACTCAATTAGAAGTGGTTCCCTCTGGACCCAGAGCCTGGGTATTCAATAAATGGGTACTGACGGCTGATACTGGAAATTCTGCATGACCCTAGTCCACTATGATACCATAATGCACATGGTAATAAACATACTTAAAATCACGCAGGATCTTTCTTATCCTCTGTATTTACTCGGGGAAGACAAGTTGTGGTAGAGTGTTGCAGATGTATATGATCGTCGGGTAGACAGATCTCTGCCTAATGTCCCCCAACTGACCCTGTATAATAGCCTGAATACCCCCGCTTGGGGAAACCAATGTGAGGGCACATTTGGGATTTAGGTAGCTTAAACCCTAGACCCTAGACGCAGCGCCCAGGAGTGTCAGCAGCTACCCTGGACGTCGTGGCAAGATTCTCTCGTTTGGTGCGGGACTCGAGCGGGGCTCTATTTTGACGGTTTGGGGTTTAGGGGCTTGGGGTGGATTTCAGTTGTAGAGGCCTAGGGTGCAGTGGTTTGGGGTTGATTTTCGGGGTTAGGGCCTAGGGTGCTCTCAGCTGCAGTGCCTTGACTCGTGGGGCTTCTGGCTGCTTGCCAAAGGCCTAGTGTGTACCTTCATCCCACGCAGGATGGGCTATTAGAAGGGTTTAGGGTTTAGGGTTTAGGGTTTAGCTCCAATAACCCATCCTGTACCGTAAAGCCTAGGTTGTTCAGTATAGCAGCTGCTTTCGAAGCACTTTGAGCACCAGCCACCAGACACCAGCACGCATGGTACAGGGCAGTATCTACACCCCAAAGGTATGTAAAATAATAGACCTAAATCCTTAGAAACAGCCACGAAGGTCATTCTTCTACATACTTTAAATTTGGGGTCCACGTAGTTGTTTTGTTGAGAGCGGCTGGGGTAAATGCACACAGCTTTCCTATCTGAGGAGCGCTGGAAAACCCTACCCTAAGGTTCCAAGGACCCAAATAATAGGTTTTTAGGGCCCAATTACCAATAATAACCAATAATATTATAGTATTTGGGCCCTGAAACCCTATAATTGGGTCCTTGGGCCCTTAGGGCTACCTCCTGGATTCCGCGACTTTTGCTTGCAAGACGCTCAGGATCTTACGTATCCGCAGGAACTTCGCACCCGGAGTGAGCAGCATTCGACGGATCTCCAGCGGTTCCTGCGTGCCGCCAGTGATGACTGATTAAGCCGCCCTCAACATTCTTAAAACATGGCTTTGCATGCATGGATATTGAGTACTTCGGGAGAGCCAAGGCCCGACAACGCGGTCCGACGTGACATCGCGGTCTGAAGTTGATGAAGTTGGGCCAGTTGGGGGCTTATAGCGTGCATACCTAGACCCTCGTACCCTACTTCTGATATACTTATTGTACTTAATTTTGTGTATATAACCTATTAGACACCAAGTTAGGTACCCCCAAAAAATCGGAATCCGTAAATCCCAAACCCTGAGCCCTAAACTCCAAACCCTACATCCTAAACCTTAAGCCCTACCCTAAACATTAAACTATCCATCCAAAAACGGGATGAGTTTGCAGGGTTTCGGTGCCTAGGTCATGACCTGACTTGAAAGCCTACACATCAGCCCTAAGACTTTGTCAGGGCTATAGAGCAATCTAGGGTTTAAGGTTTGGGGTTCAGGGTTTAGAGTTTGGGGCTTGGGGTTAAGGGTTTTGGGTTTGGGTTCGGGGTTTAGGGTTAGGGTTTAGGGTTTCGGGTTTAGGGTCTAGGGTTTGGGGTTTAGCCTCATAGCTCCGCAACCCCCGACCTTCCATGGGTCATTGATTCTGAGTTGTAATCATCGTGAAGCACTAAGTAAGGAATATTGATTTCTAGTTTTTCTTTGTATTCCAGTAAGCACCTGGTGTAAGCTCCGTTTCGGGTCCCGCACGTCCAAGGTGGGTGGTTGACGCTCTGCAACAACTTGCACCCTGAGGCAAGGCCGGAGACTAACGACTCACACCATGTGGAAGTTTCCAAAAAATGGCGGGCCCTTTTTGGGAGCAGCCTCATGATTTGATTAATCTAATTACACAAGTCCACCCAGGGGGTTTGCAATGAGGGTTACATGCTCAGGCATAGGTAGTTACGAAAGGTCACGTGAACCTCCGAATTAACATTGAATCGCATGCATGCTCCTCCTAAACGGGCTGTAGTGTTTGTGTTCCTGTAACCCTGAACAGTGAGCTTGAGGATTTCCAGGGTTGGAAGTATGGGCATCCAGGATTCTGTTGACCTTAGCCTTTACTTAGTCCTTCGCGTCAGCTCTTTTAAAGCTATGCCTTCCCCTATGGCTACAGCAATGGCTACACCACCCGCTCCCTGAGGGACTGCTAGCGTGTTTCACACTGAAGCCTGAACTTTAGAAACGAACACTGGCTCCTGTAGCTTCCTCGTGTGATGCTATACTCTTCCTTTCTCATTTATGTGCCCTGTACATAAGAGCTACTTAAATTGAGGGCAGGGCAATCTTGTATACCTAGCCCTAGGGCTCCAGTAACCTAAATAATGGGTTCTGCGTTCTGCGTAACCTATAGCCCTATAGCTACATAGCCCAGTAACCTACTATTTAGGTGACTGGGAGCCCCAGGGTAGAATCTACACAGGATGGGGGGGTCGAGAAATTTTCTCGTCTATGTCTTAGAATATATCCTAAAACCCTAAGGCATGCGCACCTGTAAGGTGCTGCCACCCGGCATGAATTTACCATGGGTTCCAACAAACCCACATACCGAAAGGCTCCATGTAGCTATATAGTATATACTTAGGGCCCACAGGGTTCACATATGACTATTTCGCGGCCCAAGTATATATACCATGAAGCTACACAGCCTTTGGGATGTTACCCCGCACAGATTTCCCCAGATTTAACCATGATCAGCTGTATTTTTCCTCTGTTCCTGAGCTTCAGTAGTAAAGGGGGACCCCAACCAGCAATACTATTGGGTAGGATAGTCAGAGAACCCCATAAGGGTCCATGTACCTAATAATTGGGTACTTGCGATTTGGGTAATAGGAATTGGGTACTTGGACCCTTAGGGACCCATAAACCTAGCCAGCAAGTCCCATCCAACTTCCTACCTCGTCACATCTGTCAGCGCAAGCCTCGCGAGACCAGCTTTGGAGTGTGGATGTAGACTACCTTTGGCCCCTTTTTGCGGTGCTATGAAGTCCAACATTGAAGGTCAACCTTGTGAACGAGATTGGGCTTAACTTCATGGATTGCCTGCAATTACCCCTATACTACACCCCCCTGGGTCACAAGGGCGGACAGGGGAATTTCAGAAAACTTGAGAACTGAAATTGTACCATGCTCATTGGTTGCCAGCGAACCTTGGGTTGTAGAAACGGATTGGTCCGCAGGAGCAATCGCATCGCCTTTTCCGAGAGGCGGATTTTTTAAGAGACCTGGGCTTGGGCGGCGCCTGGGGTGTCAACGAACCCTAGGGCTCCTAGTTACCAAAATCGTAGGTTACTGGGCTATGCAACTATAGGGTATATGTAACCCAGAACCCATTATTTAGGTAACTAGAGCCCAAGGGTAAGGTTTGAAATTTAAGAGATTATACCTTCAATCATATTCGGGTTCCTAAGATCACGTTGGTTATAGTCCTTAGTTAGTGGATGTTGGGGGCCTAGGGAGTGTTGGATTACTCTGCTTTCTTTGCTCTAGGCTTCTGAGGTTCCGCAGCCTGAGGTCCGAGCCAATCATGGTTGGCGGTGCTGATGCAAAGTTGCCATGGTCTCGAGGGCTTCCTGTTCATACTGCATGACCCTTTAAGTATAATGTAGCACACTAGTTCCCACGGTTTCGGTAACTACAAGGTTTTGTCCGTCAAGTACTTTGCGCCATCCAGGAGGCGACTAAGGGTAACAAACTGGCAGCGACATAGATCAAAGACGTCAAGTTTGTAACCTTAAGGTCTGCTACTGGAGCTTGGGGTCTAAAACGCCCCAGTTTAGGGGTACATTTCGTGGCTTAGGGATCCTAGCCCCAGTCCCGTGATCAATTCGTGATTTTTCAATACTTGACTCGCAGATTTAGAGTTCAGGCTGAAAGGGTTTTAGCCGGCACCCACCAGCATGCACTCAAAGGGCCCACAACTGTGAGAGAGTCTTTTTTGAAAATGCATTGGGCTCAAGGGGGCCTGCCGCATGGACCCTTTGCCAATACCGTGTGCAAATAGATTGGATACTTCGGATGCGAAGAGCAAAGCCTTGCATGTTGCTGAAGAACTTGCACCATGGGAAATGGGTACTACAGTATACTACGGCCATGCGGGTTTTCTTAGTATTAGCGGCTGGACCCTTATGGCCAGGCCTACAGCATGTTTGGATCCGTCAGTCGGGATAGATGAAGTGAATGAAGCTAAAGTTTTGAGCATCCGGGTTTGGGATTTAGGTAATAGAATTTGTAGTGCAGCTTTTAGGCAAGTATATGATTATTTGGTACTTGGACCCTGCGGGAAAGGGTTCCCAACAGACCCTCGATGTGACCAACAGCTCATCGGCGGACAGAGGCGACTCGTCAGGAATCAACTGGTCAGAAGCTGAAGAGTGTCATTCTCTAGGGCTCGAAATAGCCCAATCTAGGTAATATCTATAAATTTTGGGGCCACTGTATAGACAGGAGCCCCAGGGATATACCTAAAATCCTATCAGGGATCCTAGTATAATGTAAGGATATTCCCTAAACAAGAGGCCCTATCATTTAGTGTATATTCCATAATTGAGGGACATTGGACTTTCTGCGGAAGACCCAGCCTCCAGCGCTTTGCAGAAATCAGGCTCTTGGAATCTGGCGGATGGGTCAGAACAAGGGGAGTCATTTCAGGGCGAGTTTCCTACAAGTTCCGGGTTCCCTTCACGTACCCCCAAACACTGAGCCCTAAGGGTCCAAGGACCCAAATAAAAGGGTTTCAGGGCCCAACTACTATAATGTTAATGGTATTTGGGCCCTAAAGCCCTATCATTTATTTGGGTCCTTGGATCCTTAGGGGAGGACACCCAAAGAAGCCCTATACCAACAGGAGTTCATGAAATTCAGAAGCCACGTCTGAGCTTTGTCGCGCAGCAAGCTACTAGGGGTTTAGGGTTTAGGGGTTTCGGGTTTAGGGATTTAGGGGTTTAGGGGTTTAGGGGTTTAGGGTTTAGGGATTTAGGGTTTAGGGTTTTGTGTGGTTTGACCGTTTGGACTCCCACATTCTACCCCTTTAGGGGGTTCCCAAAACGAGGAGGCTACAGCATGCGGGGTATACCGGACACCCTATGGTTGGAAATGACATGTACTGGGCCTCGTTGGGAACTAGCAGAAATGGAATAGTATAATCCTCAACCCTCGACCCTACACCCTAAAGCCCTAGCCCACTACTATGGAGATCCTCCCGAAAAGGTACACCTGATTATGGGAAACCCCCACAAAACTGTAAGGGAACATGATTAGAAGCGTCTACTGGCTGCCATTGGGATGGGAACTGCTCATAGGGTTTAGGGTTTGAGGTAGGGGTTTAGGGTTCAGGGTTTAGGGTTTAGGGTTAGGGTTTGAGGATAGGGTCTAGGGTAAACTGTTACTCCCTGAGCCCTGGAATGATTTCTCGTACAAGCTTATGGGACACACATTGAGAAGCCGTAAAATGGCAGGCGAGCAAGATGATAAGACCCTGTTAGAAGGTCCCTGTGGCAAGGGCGAGAATGTTGTGAGCACTTACGGACTCCTAGACTGGGAGACTCCCTCGTCATGAGGGTGGAACAACTTGGGGTTTAGGGTTTCAACAATTACAGAGAGTCCCTGAAATCCTCAACGCAATCATTTCTCGCACCTTTGCGACTGCGACTTTCAGGCATTTGCGCTCGGCCGGGAGATTCGCATTGATGAAACCTCGAGCTACAGGCTAAACAGCTAGGGATTGGGGTGTTTAGTGTTCCATGTAAGGACATGCAGGGTTCAGGGTTTGGGGTGTGCAGAGGTTCGGGATTTGGATCTACTGCTTCGGTCCAAGTTGTGCCTTATCCTTTTCTTAGGGCCTAGGGTACTCCAAATAGAGCCTTAATCCCCAAACCCTATGTATCCCAATATGTCCCCATATACCCTAACATAATGCCTTTACTGTTTTAAGAGCCTGGTTTACTCTATGGGCCCAGAAAGCCCGATATCCCTTGATTACGGAATATGGCTTAAATCACTTTGTGTCATGTAGGGTATATCCCTAAACCCTCAACCGTAATCCCAAAACCTTAATCCCTTAAACCTAAACTCTAATTTCCCTGATCAAAGGATATTGGGGGAAATCGGGAGCTGCCGAGTCTTTTGCCGTGCCACAGGGCTTCAGGCGTGCTTGTTTGTGCTTTTTTTCTCCGAATATTTTGCTGAATTTGATACAACCCTAAATCCCAAACCATGCTCGAAGGAAAAAGCACGCATGTTTCCCATAGGATGATAGGATTTAAGGCAAACTCCTTCCCCGCCTTCCCCTAAACCCTAAACCCCTATAGACCCTTATATACTCCCTATGTATCCCTAGATCTCCCCCTTTAAAAGGACCTATAATTATTTAGGGTTGTTGAGCTCCCTCCAGAATCTCCGATGCTTCAGATGCAGTCATTGTACCAGCCCTCAGGCCCAATCAAAAATCAAGCGGTGTAGGGCTTCTTTGGGGTTTATAGGTACCCATTGGGGTAATTTTGTGGTTATATTGGGGTTATATAGGGATAAAGGAAAAGAACATGGAAACTACTACTTAGGGTTTGGGGTTTAGGGTTTAGCACAAAACCTTGAGGAAGCACCTGGGTGGCTTAGCATGTAGGGTTTAGGGTGTGTAGATGGGCTGCACCACGCGGATCCACACGGTGGCTGATTTTGCGCTTTCGTTTGACCCGTATGCGTACTGGTTCTTACTAGGAAATTAGGGAAGAGAGATTAAAGCCCCATTCTTTGGACACCTTGGTTTCTCAAGGTAGGGGAAGACCAAGAGGTCCTGGCACGATCTTCTGGTTTAGGATCTAGGGCTTCTAAGGGAAGACCTGGTCTCAGGGGTTTAAACCCTAAACCCTTAGGGTTTAGGGTTTCGTATGTATCTAGGTCATTTAGGGGGTATATAAGGACTATTCAACCCTAGGGCTCCCTGTTACCTTAATATGGGTTACTGGGCTTTGCAACCATAGGGTATATGTAACCCAGAACCCATTATTTAGGTAACTGGAGCCGTAGGTCAAGGGTTGTCAACATTTTAGGGCTTAAGTCTTCTAATGGAAGACCTGGTTGTATATAGCCTTTGTTTCATGCTAAGTTGCAATCAGTCGTACTAACCCTTGTACGATTCGTCGTTCGCTCCTCAACACTACACATGGGAGATTGTCATAGTTTGGTGGCCCTTTTGAACACCCTAGCTCCAATGAGCCATAATCTAAACTCCTTCAAGGGGGTATATAGGGGAGTATATAGGGGACTACTATAGGGGTTATTGAGGGGGATACTAGGAGTTTAGACTATGGCTCAAATGCGCGTGATCTCTTGCGGAAAGGCACATGGAACTCTCGTGGCCCGAGTACCTCGTGTGCTTAGGCCTCTCACTTCGGGTTTTGGGCTTAGGGCTGGTGTTCAAGGGAGCGCAAGATAGATACCATTATTAGGGGCTATCCATACGGGTCCAAGTATTCAACAATCATATTACTTACCCAAATCCTATATCACAAGTACTATCACCCAAATCCCAAGTACCCAGTTACTGGGTACATGGGCACTCAGGGTATTTCTTAGACATGGTTGTTATGAAGATTTCTTCCCTTTTCAGTGCCAGTAAATTCACTTTCTACAGGGCTTGAGTTCGCACGCTTGATGGAACAACAGACTGCATGCCCTTGCATATGTAGGCCCTACGAGTTTTAATAGAACATCATACTCAAGGCCATGCAGGAGCGTCCATCATATGCCTGAGCATTGTCATGTGGCCCTAATCCATTTACAAAATATGAAGCCTCAGAAAACTCCAGCTTGTGATTCTCATTTGCGTGCCAAAGTAGGTTCCTTCGCGGCAGAATTTAAGCAGACGAGGAATCACCCAATGTGGCCCAACAGCTCGCAATATCAGTGAAGAAGCACCTTGAAACCAGTCACACTGAGACCAGTGTGCAGATGAAGGTGATGTTATAGCGCTTGTAGACCGCAGGTGGCTAACCATTTTTCGCATATGCTTTCTACTCGAATATATAGTCCCTCTGAAGTAGATAAAATATGGCCTTGGCATATTATAATAACATCCCCATATACCCCATGTTCTATCTACTTAAGAGGGACTATAAGGCTTTATTTGTAAACCTGTGCTTCGTGTGCCTGCGACTCCATACTTGTCTACATCATCCCTTCAATCCCTAAACACCCTAAACCCAACACACCCCCAATATGAGCTATAACCTAAACTCCTTAAATGGGGTAGGGTTTAGGGTTTAGGATTCAAGGTTTAGGGTCTCAGCTCATGAAAGGGGGTTATGCAGGGGATGTTATAGGGCACTACTATAGGGTATACTACGGGGGATACTAGGATTGAGACAATAGATCATATAAACCTTCTATTTCTGCAGGACGAAAGTCCATCGCACTAGCACATCCATGTCAAAACCCTAAACCCTAAACCCCTAAACCCTAAACCCTGCAGAATTCTCCACCAAGTTTCCTCTTTGGAGCGAATAAAGTAGAGGGTTTATGGGTTTAGGGGTGCGTACAATTGAGTAGTATTTCATTTGGGGTTACTAGGGTACCCATTATAGAGTTTAGGGGTTTAGGGTTTGGGGTTGATTATGGTACCCATTATAGAGTAAGATTATCTCCTCCTTTTGGGGTATAGTATTTTATATAAGGAATAGAATCTTACCACCAAAAAATGCTACTCAATTAGGATCTCAATGATCATATACTTGCCCAAAACCTGTACTATAATTCCTATTACCCAAATCCCAAGTACCCAGTTATTAGGTACATGGACCCTTAGGGAATTAGGATTTCAATCCGGCGGGTTGATCCCTTAAGTGTACTTTGCGTAGTCCGCCACACCCAAGTAGGCCAGTCCAGCGAAACTTTGCTCTTGTCGATGTAACCCCTTTTCAACGGAGCCGTTATAAATCCAATTTGGTTATAAAACCCTACACCCCAAGCCTTATAGCCTAAACCCTTAACCCTGAACCCTAAATCCTGAACCCTAAACCCGAAATCCTAAACCCAGAATCCCAAACCCTGAACCCTCGAGTTGAGACCTGGCAATCATCCAAAAGTCGACTTGAGGCGCCGTAGTTCGCCTGCAGCCTGGTTTCGACCCTGAGTGCGACGCTCACATCCCATGTTGTTGATTAGGGTTTGGTCTAGCATTTAGAGTTTACCCTAAGAGTCCAAGTACGCAATAACTATACTTATCCAAAACCTGTACTGCAATTATTATTAGCCAAATCCGAGGTACTTGCTTATTGGGTACTTGGACCCTTAGGGTTAGGGTTTAGGATTTAGAGCTTAGGGCAGGATTTAAGGCTTAGGATTAGGGTTTTAAGTTCCAATTCCCAGGGTCGCCTAGACAGGACCCTCTAAGAGACGCCTGGGGTTCTTTCTGGTGCTCCTCATGGGGTCCCCAAGAGAGTCCATTGTCCTTTAAATAGGGAATGTACCTTAGATTATACTAGGATCCCCAATCTGGTTTAAGGTATTCCTAATTAAGGGATATTGGATTTTCGGGCTCTGTCCTACCCTGCGCATGCTGGCGGGCTTGATGTTATGGATCCATTGTAGGATGTATAGTCCCCCTTTAGTAGATAGAATATGGCTTTGGGTATGTTACAATAAGATCCCTCTAAACCCTAAACCCTAAACCCTAGCCCTAAACCCTAAACCCTAAACCCTAACCCTAAACCCTATATACCCCATGTTCTATTTA
>CAJNIZ010046105.1:24894-43524 GCA_905231905.1 Symbiodinium pilosum | reverse complement strand
CCTCTGGGTTTAGGGGTTTAGGGTTTAGGGTTTAGGGTTTGGGATTTAGGGTTTAGGTTTTAGGATTTAGGGTTTAGGGTTCAGGATTTTAGGGTTTAGGGTTGGGGATTTAGGGTTTAGGGTTGGGGATTTAGGGTTTAGGGTTCAAGATGTTAAGCTTTATAGGGTTTGGGATTTGGCAAACCTAGTTTCATACGTGTACTCTTAAACCCCCTAGTTACAATGAGTCGGACTTATAGCCATACTTCTTCCATGCTTCTCCCCGTTAGTGCCGCCAACAAAAAATGATTGTCCAGCTGCCGAGACAATAGGGGGAAATCAACTTACATGTAGGGTTTACCCTTAACCCTTTTAGGGTTACCCTGAATGTCCAACTGGACAAACTATGAGGACTTCAGCCAACCTCCCCAAATGGCGGCTCATTGAGACTATAGTCCCCCTTAAGTAGATCGAATATGGCTTTGGATATATTCTAATACGATCCCCATATACCCCATATTCTATCTACTTAAGGGGGACTATAAACCCTAATTAAATCCTAAACCTTGAATCCTGAACCCCAAATCCTAAACCCTATCTTCTATCTACTTAAAGGGGATTATAGTCCCAAACAGACCCACTTCCAAGGTCTGAAATTTGTAGGAAGGTCTCCAGTATGGGTTAGGGTTTAGGGTTCAGGGAAGCTTTGCCAGGCTGCGCTGCCTGGACTTCAATTTTGGGTAACATAATGCCCCAACACCCGCAAAACATATATATATATATATATAAACGTTACTCAACATACCTTGGAGGTCCAATCCCCTTCAATTAGGGAATATGCGTTAAATCATACCAGGGATCCCTAATATCTTTTATTATATCTTTCCTAGTTCAGGGATGTTGGACTTTCTGGATACCTGGGGGTTCCAGGGAATTAGCGGCTGTAAAGGCTCCAAATCTCAGCATCGGCCAGTCCTTATCGGGCTAGATGGGTAATATAGGCGGGTATGTGGGGTTTAGGGCTGTAGGGTTAAGGGTTATAATATTCAATGCGATATGGTTTAGGGCTAGAATATTCAATTCATGGCCTCCAAGGGGTTACAAGTTTTACACTCCCGGAAACTAACATGCAAACCCAAAAAGGGCCCTATAAAGACTACAGTCCTTTAAAAAGGGGGCTATATGGGTTTCCATGTTAGTTTGGGGGAGTGTATCTTGGGTTCTGTGAGGCTATCCACTTGAAGGCAGCCCTTGTGTAGGTCGACGGCTGCCCACGCCGCGGGCTGACCTGGGTTCAGGCTTAGGGTTTAGGGTTTCGGGTTTAGGGTTTAGGGTTTAGGGTGTTGGGTTTCAGGTTTAGGGTTTGGGGTTTAGGGTTTAGGGTTTAGGGTTTCGGGTTTAGGGTTTAGGGTTTCGGGTTTGGGGCTTAGGGTTTAGGGTATTCATCATATGAACTATACGCGAAGCCTTCCCCCTAAAGGTCCACACAGCGCTGACTCTTCCCATAAACCCTAAACCCTGAAATTATAAACCCAAAACCCTAAACCCAAAACCCTAAACTTATAAACCCAAAGCCCTAAACCCAAAACCCTAAACCTTAAACCCAAAACCCTATATACACAGCCAGGACAAACTTGACGATGCTGTTTAAGAGCCTGGACAAGGACGGGGAAGGCGGTGAACCCTGGCCAGGGTTTTGGGTTTAGGGTTTTGGATTTAGGGTTTAGGGTTTAGAGTTTGGGGTTTAGGGTTTAGGGTTTGGGGTTTGGGGTTTAGGGTTTAGGGTTTATGGTTTTGGGCTTTGGGTTTTCGACACGGCAGCTATAGATTATGGCCTCCTCCGAGTATTAGCGGTTTAACCATGAAAGGGCACTACATATATGGGAGTTTGAGTTTGCAAGAAAGCCAGAAAGCAAGTGTGTGTTTTTCACAAATGTCCCGGTTCGTCTCCTTGATTTCGGGAGGGGCCCTAACCCTAGGGCTTACTGCTTAGGACTTCTTTGGGAGAACTTCGCATGCTGGCAGGCAAGATGTGAACTTTGCTGACAGGCTTAGGGTTTAGGATTTGGGGCTTAGAATTGGCCAATGGTCCTCGAGAGCAAGACGTGCTAGAGACGACTCTGAACACTCAATCGTCAGTCGTAGCCCGAGGGGATCCTAGTACGCGGATTAGGGTTTAGGGTTTAGGCTTTAGGGTACTCAGGGGATTTGGGCGATAGGAATTGTAGTGGAGGTTGGGGCGGAAGTATGTGCATTTTGGATACTTGGACCCAAGGGTAGGTGTGTGTGTGTGTGTCATGAAACAAAGGGGCGACGCTATGTAGGGGACTCCCAGATTTTGGGGTACCTCTTTTTTGGGGTCGCCATAACAAAGATTAGAGTGTTTTTGGGTCTACAGTGGGCCTCCCCCATGCAGTGGCACCACCATATGGCGCCGCAAATAATCAACCCGCAAACCCTAAGCCCGTAATCCTGGGCATGCCAACCCTAAACTATCAGCCCTTAACCCTAAAACAGGTGAACCATAGTCTAAACTCCATAAAAGGGCTTATATAGGGGACTATTATAGGGGCTAGTCAGGGGGATTCTAGGAGTGTAGACTATGGCTCAAGTGATCAAATCATTTAAGAAATGACTCCCTAGGCAGTCCAGACTCTCAATGCACTCAGGGCGATAGTTAGGCTGAGGTGTTCGGTAGGTGCAGGAAGTGATGAAGAATGTTTGATTGTGCATGTCAAAAGCCCTGAACCTCAAACTGTACAACCCGAAAGCCTACAACCCTAAGCCCTCAACAAAACCCTTAACCTGCCGCAGGCTTTAGTGCTCAGATGGGAGTTATAGCCGTCACATGCAGATCGGCGGCACATCGCGCGGGCTTAGGGCCTAGTCCCTATGGAGGAAACAGCCGAAGCCCCATATGATGCCTGTACACTCCCTTCATGAGGTGCATACTGCACATATGTGTATACAAAGTCATCATAACCCTAAACTCCCTAAACCCTACTCCTCAAACCCTAATCCCTGACGCCTAAACCCTAAACCCTGATCCCTAAACCCTAGACCCTGATGCCTAAACCCTAAACCCTATACTCTGATCCTTTATCCCTAGCCCTGGCATGTGCATGAGCGTTGGGTACTTTGACCCTCCGGGTTTGCTTAGATGTAAAGGTTCCCTGGGGGTACAGTCCCCCTTAAGTAGATAGAATATATGATTTTAGTGTTTAGGTTTCAGGGTGTACAATTTTAGTGTTTGGGGTTTAGGGTTTAGGGCTTAGGGTTTAGAATATGGCGTTGGGTATATTATAATAAGATCCCCATATATCTCCATATTCTATCTACTTAAGAGGGACTATAGCCTTGTGGCGAAGAACATTCTTCTTGGTAGTTCTCGGGTTTAGGGCTCTGGGGCTGCCCAATTGAAACCTCTGAACCGTTAAGCTGTAAGCCCTACGACCCAGAAACTTTGACGTGAACAGCTCTTTACCTGAAACCCTTCTTCCTTCCCTAAGTCTTTTCAGCTTCTCTCTCAGCCATGGCGATTTTCCTGGAAGTTTTCATGCTCAGTGGCAAAGCAGCCACTTTGGAGGCTGAGCCTACAACTTCCATGGAGGACTGCTTATGTGTTATCAAAACCATCAAAGAAAACGCATATTTCATAAACCGAAAAATCCAGAGGGCTGACTCTCACCAGTTTATCACCTAGACTCTGCAAGTCTACAGGGGAGGGCGCTCTTGTCACAAGTTGGGCTATAACTGCGACATTCGGCTGGGCAGGTTGCAGTCCAGGCCGCAGAAGGTGTAGCCATAGGCTTCAGAACTGGTAGTTTCCCAAAACAAGGGGACCTTACTATAGACCCACAATATACTCTAGTCCTTATTATGGGGACCCCCCAAAATCGGTACCCCTACTTTTAGGAACCCCCCAAGAAATGTTGGCATGAAAGTCAGCCTTCCACAGCCTAAATATCTGCCTTGTGTTAGACCCCCAAAGGGATCTAAAAATTAGATCCCCTAGAACCATATGGCAAATTATATAAGGAATATATAGGGGTTATAATGGGTCTATATAGGGGAGCGAATTTTTGGATCCTCCCCGGGGTCTGGGTTGCGTTAGACGCCCAGAGCTTTCATGTTAAGAACTTGGAAGGTCTAGGTGCATAGGGCTGAGGATGTTCAGCGGTGAGGATTTAAGGTTAGGGGGGCTTAGGGCTCATGCAGTTGAGGCAGGGCCGATGAATGGGTGGTTTCAGGCTTAAGGCTCCTGAACGAGCGAAGAGCATGCTCTGAAAGACAGCCGATTGCTTGCATGTAGGCATTTCAGAAATTAGGGGTCTGCCTTATACCCCTGAACCCTAAGCCCTAGACTCTAAACCCAAAACCCTACCCCACTCTAACACTACAGGCACTCCCAGGACGGGACACCCCCAGTTTTTGCGACCCAAATTGCACGTCCTTTGCCCTTGCATGTCCCCTGACCCCTAATTAGCGTTTAGAGTTTAGGGTACTTGTCCTTTCTCTTGAGTGCCTTAGGGTACCCAAAGCCCAAAACCCTAAAGCTTCCCCTTCTGTGTGCAGGTTTTGCTGGTGGGGGATGGTCTTGAGCTTGAGCTTGATATAGGGGTACCCTTTCTCGTGGCCCCTATGATCAGGATTGCAACGCTTTGGAGTATATATTGGGTCCCCTTATTTTGGGAAACTACGATAATGTTGGGTTTCTGGCAAACGCACATGCTGCAAGCAGACAGTTTAGAGGCTTATACTGCTCTTCATCCCAACCCTTCGCCCTACCTAGGGTCAGATTGGACGTCTATAGAGGCTAAAGGGCAATCACGTACCAAACCTTTCTTCATAGCTGCATAGGTCACTATGGGTATGTAGGTGCAGCCCAAACGGTAAACCTGGTTTGCAAACGCCTTCTAAACCCTAAACCCTAAACAGTTTTACATCTGAGCTTTGGGGCTTATGGCTCAGAGCTTTACAAGCCCTCATCACTAGCCCTAGACCCTCCCCCAGGGCTCGCTTTACGTAGTCTAAGAGACATTTTGCGTTGGCAGCCTGAGGATTAAAGTTATGGGTCTAATTGGATCCCACCCTCCATCGCGCTCAGACTTGCTAGTACGGGATGATGAGGCTCCAACAAAAAAAGCCGTGCCCACGCTCACAGCGGAGCGTAGTGTCGAACTGGTCTAACCTGCTGGGAGCCGCCGAAGTGGCCTCCCTAAACCCTAAATCCCAAACGCTAAACCCTACATCCTACACCCTACACCCCAAATCCTAAGCCCTGAACTCTTCAACCGCGTGCCAGGTTCTATCCTCATCTTAGAGCTTAGAGTTTGGGATCTATGATATGGGATTAAGGGTCTAGGGCTCCCTAAAGCTGAAACCGTAAACCCCTAAACCCTACACCCCTAACCCTAAACCCCTAAACCCTAAACCCCTAAAGCCTAAAGCCTAATCCCGAAGCCCCTAGGCCATAAACCCCTAAACCCCAAACCTTAAACCCTAAACCCAAAGTGTCTGGTGTTATCCCAGTAGTGGAGAATCAAACGGACATGACATGGAACCTAGGGTTGTATGAGGGGGGTTGGGGTTTAGGGTTTCGGGTTCAGCGTTTAGGGTTTAGGTGTAGGGTTTAGGAGCTAATTAGGGGTAATTGTAGGGATTAGCTGAGACAGGGTTCCAGTATGTGATGACCATGCACCCCGTGGTGCTTACAGCAGTACGAGTGGCAAGCCTATGATGCATCTGCCCTTTGGACCCTTAGGGTTAGGATTACGGCTTTACAGTTAACCGTTGACCCTAAACCCTAACCTCAAACATCAACCGTGTAAGGCTTGAGATGCAGGCTTTCAGATGTTACGTTATGTTTCATGGGTTTAGGGTTCAGGGCTGTAACTTTGCTTGGGATTCGGGTATAACCTACATACGGTGGGCCCTCAAAAAAGTAACCTCTAGTTCTAGGAACCCCCCCATATAATCCCAATACTGCATTTTTAGTGCATTTCTTCACTCCTTGCGTGCCAGAGGCAAGGGTTGAGGCCCTAAACCCTAAGCCCGAGAGTCTAGGGTATCCGAATGAACCCCCGGTGCTTTCCAGGGATAAATGTAAGTAAATCCACTCAACCCTAAACCCTAAACCCCTAAACCCTAAACCCCTAAACCCTAAACCCGCAGGAACTCCGCGAGAATGCGCAGCGTGCGTTGGGAGTCGGACTGGGTTGCTTCGCTGGAATGGCATGAGCTATAGTCTAAACTCCTTTAAGGGGGGTTATGTAGGGGATTATATAGGGGACTACTATAGGGGTTATTAAGGGGGATACTAGGAGTTTAGACTATAGCTCACATGGGGCTGTAAGCAACTAGGGTTTAAGGGGGATTCTATAGGGATAATGGAAAAGAAAATGGAAACTATAGGGATTATGGGTTTAGGATTCAATCCCTAAGGGTCCAAGGACCCAAATGATAGGGCTTTAGGGGGTTAAATTTCAGGGTTTAAGGTTTATAGGGTTCAGGGTCTAGGGCTTTGGGCGTCTCATCGTGAGATGGCGCTACCCCACTCCTAGAAGTCTCTGGGTAGCGGCACGTCCTGCGCCAAGCGACCTTCGCACGCTGTTGTTACAGAATCCATGAACTATCTTTTCTGTTCAAGCTTACGGCTGGCACCCTCGATTCCCGCATCGAGATGGTCACGCACCATCCACAGACAATAAGCGCAGGCCCTCGCTCTCACCTCCCAAGACATTCAAAGGAGTCCAGGGGCCTTCTCTTGCGCTTTTGACCCCTTTCCTCGTAAGTTCGCAGCAGCCACGTGCGTTGTTTTCAAGGGGTAAATGTGGGCCTTGTTCTGAGGCCTGGGTGATTGGGTTCAGGGTATGCCCATCAAGGGGGGGGGAGGTTGGCAGGGGCCCGGCCACAGCACCCGCAAGAATTACCTGCAAGACCTTGTTGATGGCAAGGACAGCCATTCACACACTTGGAAATGGCGCAAGTCGCTGGTAGAATGGTCCACCTGCCGACTCACAATTTCCGCTTGCAACACTTGGAAGGTCATCCATGCTAAAGTCAAACGGCCGTGCAGAGCCATAAACTTGGCTATTTGTGTCCGGGCCGGCGAGCTGACCCAACAGCAGGCGGACAAACTAAAGGCTGAGGCCCAGCAATCTTCCCTGACAGAGTCCAGAGCAGCTCACACAAATGCGCCCTGCCCGGATGGCGAAACCACGCAGAGCCTGCCTCTAACGTTTCCCATGCCAGAGCCCAATTCTTGGACAACCTTGCGGCCTCCACGCAGCGCCATGATGCGATGAAGCATCGTTTCAAAGTCACGAAGCATCAAATGCGCTGTGAACGCTGTGGGGCCACCATTCCCAATCGCGCTGGCCAAAAAGTGTTGGACAAAAATGCCCTTGAAAAGTGCATCATTGTGCATCAAAAAACACCAAAAAAAGGTTCATGCATCTCATCAGCTGCTGGGTGTGGGTCCGCGTATGCAATGCAAACACTGCTTCGGGATGCTCTATGCCCGCAATGGTCAGATAGTCGGTCGCAATGCCTCATGCAGGAATGCACAAGGAAACCTCATCAGGCCCGTGGACGCGAGTCAGAGCACCTCCGCCAGGCACTGCAGTTGCCGCATGTTGCAGCAGCATACGGCCAAAGCTAGCAGCATTTTTGAAGGATGTTCCCGCCTGGGGGCAGCCTTGCGTACCTTTCTTAAGGTAGTTTGCCCAAGCATGTATTGATCCTGTGCCAAGCCTTCAAATGCCAAATGTCGCTACAGCTATGGCCTCGGCCGGGCCCTTCGACTGTAATTGCGTATCCCTTTGAAGATGTTTGCCCAAACACGCATCCATCTTCACTTGCGATACACTGCAGCTGCATTGGCCCAAAGATTCCCCATTGACTTTCCCGAGCTCTTTCTTTTGGCCTTGTAAAGGGAGCTAGGCTTCGAGTATGGGGTTTTGGCTAGGCTTGCTTATAAGGTCCTGCATATTTGTCTCTTGACGGTGTGCACTTGCTCGGGTGTCTCTGGCTTTGACGTTCCTTTGTGCGCAGGGCAAATCATGGCCAGAGCCACACGGGCTGCACCACTGGGGTCGCCCAGGGTAAACAAACGAAGCCGTAGGCAGGAGTAGGTGTACATAGCCGACTGGAACTAAGCCCTCTGGGCAGGCAGCTCGCCCTTCGCTGGAAAACAAAATGCCCATCAAGGTTAAAACCAACCCACGTCGAGAGCTGGGTTGGCTGGAGGGTGGGCTGCGCCTCCCGATGTGCGGAAGGAGCCCGGGGCTCTACACGTCCATTCTCCATATGCGCAGTCCCTTTCTCGTACCCAGTACGGGTGTAATGGCTGACGTGTATCTTATGTGTTTGACCACGCTACCACTGGGTGGGAAGGGCCTAAGCCGGCCAGGCCAGGTGAACATTTAGGGTTCAAATCTAGGATTTCTGGTTCAAGGCTTACAGGTTTGGGCTTCGTGCTACAAACAGGCTTGAAATTTGCGGCTTTGGGGTTCTAAGCAGATTTTGCGTTTGGGTCTATGAAGTTTAGGGGTTCAGGGTGTTCGGGTTTGGAAGTTACAGGCTTG
This sequence comes from Symbiodinium pilosum, assembly GCA_905231905.1. NCBI lineage: Eukaryota > Dinophyceae > Suessiales > Symbiodiniaceae > Symbiodinium > Symbiodinium pilosum. The sequence continues at coordinate 34,957 of CAJNIZ010046105.1, read as the reverse complement.
AAGGGTTTGGGATTGAAGGAATTCGCGTTCTGGAGTTTTGGGTTCTGAGGTACTGAAGTCAGTGTTTGATGCATTGACGACTTACAAAGTTAGGGTACCCACGAAGCGGCCATACGTTCCACAACCCCGATGTGATCCCTAAATAAAACTTCAGCCTTAAATCCTGAAGCGTAAGCCGAAATTGTAAACTCGAGACCCTACGCCTTAATCCCTGAACCATAAATCCTGCATTAAAGGCCCGGCCCTAAATCCCAAGCCATAAACCCTAATATACTGGATGAATGTTGGGGATCCTTTGTGCTAGTTGGGGTGTGGGATTCCTTATATTTATGTCAGAAGTATCCGTTTTTCTTCCTTACGTCCTAAGGTAATGTGGACACAGTAAACCCTAAACTTAAACCCTGGGCCATTGTTTTTTATACTTGTGGAGTTTAGGTAAACCCTAAGATAAGAACTCAAAGGCGTCCTACGGAGCCCTGCGGGCGATTTCCTGCGCGGTGCCTGGACAGTGGACGAGGCTGGTTTGCTGCCCGGCGCTTCAGTCAGTTTAGCGGTTTGGGGTTTCGGATTTAGGGCTTAGGTTTTAGGGTTTAGGGTTTGCAGCTTTAGGGTTTAGGGTTTTAGGGTTTCAGGCGTTTAGGGTCTCGGATTTTAGTGTGTATCTGGGGTTTTGAGGCTAAGGGTTTTCGCCTCTCTGGTTGATTTAGGGTTTGGGGTTTGGGGGTTTCAGACTTCCTCTGCCACAAGCAAGCATTCATGACACCTGAACAAGTGTCCTTGATGAGTCACAGATTTTAAAAAGATGTTCATATGAGGTATAGTCTAAACTCCTCAAAGGGGTTATATAGGGGATTACTGTATATAGGGGGCTATCATAGGGTTTATTAAGGGAGATACTAAGAGTTTAGACTCGGGCGTATGTGAGGCTGCACGTTGGCTTAGGTCCACCTCCCGATAAGGCTTCAGGGTACACGGATCCCGAACGCACACACTTCGTAGTCAATTCCTTTCCTACAATAAATCTACTCCAATAGGCCCTAAACCCTTGACCCATAACCCTAGACCCTAAAGCAGCTTTCAGGCAGGGTTTCAAGGTTCAAGTGGGCTAAGTTGTGGGTTGCATGTGGACAGATAGGGTTGCCCTAGTCCGTTCCTCCTACGCCCAGCCTCTAAGTCAAAAAAACCTAAGGAACAGCGGTGACAAACTGGTTTTCCAAGTCCGACCCATGGAGCAGGCGCGGTGGGGGCACCATGAGATGGGTGGATTTAGTGTCAAGCTAAGGCTACGGGATTAGGGTTTAGGGTTTATGGTTGTAAGGTTTATGGCTATAGGGTTTAGGTTTTAGAGTTTAGATTGGTTTAGGGCACTATTTGTTTCAGAAAAGGCTCATGGTAGGTATATCAGAGCTGTAAACGGGCTTAGGAAGGACTGCTACTGTAGGGGCCTGATGCTGAGGACTACTTGCAACCCCATTCGCCAAGAGATTCAGCCATTCAGACTCGTGCCAATATGAAACATCCCCTACCTCTCCATCAATGTTCTTTTATGCGGGGAGGGGCATATGTAATGTGTGCTCTTTTTTGTATGCAGGGATTAGAGGCTGTGCCTTGTAGTTCAGGGGTTGAGACTACCATGCTGCAGACCGTTTGGGGTTATGGTCCCCTTGAGTAAGCCGAATGTGGAATTCCCTTCCCTAGGTCCATAACAAGATCCGCATACATAGCCCATGTTCTTTCTGCTGGAGCAGAACTCAAAACCGTAAACCCCAAATCGCATTGTTCTGGTAGAGTTTGTGTTTAGCTGAGGCTTGGAATTTTGGGCTTGCTCTGGTTGAGGGTTTTAGGGTTTAAGGTTTAGGGTGTATAAGGTCCCAGTACCCAGTTATCCCCTCCCCCAAGCTGACATGGAACCTGACAGCAGTCTACAGACAGCGCTTTTGTTGCGGTTCCACGTTAGTTTAATGGAGGTGACTGACAATGCAAACTCTAAAGCCTAGGGCTGCTAAAGCCGAAACACTAAGCCCCAAACAAACGCATAGCCCTAAAGCCTAAACCCTAAACCCTGGCAAGTTATGGGCTTTCTAGGTTGCAGCGTCCGCCAGCGCTGGGCTTTGGGATCTACATGTTAGGGCCCAGGATGTAGGGTTTACGGTTTGGGGTCTAAGTCTAGGGATGAAACTAGGATGTAGCTTACCCACATATGTCATGAATATCCTCTTTTGGTCAACCCTAGAACCTAAATATGCCTCCAGATCCGCCTAAATGACCCCCGTAGAATCCTCAGCCCAAATATAATCCGTGCCCTAAGGGTCCAATGAAATACAGTAAATGTAGGGCTGTAGGTCCCAAATACCATTAATATTATAGTATTTGTGCCCTAAAGCCCTATCATTTGAGTCCTATATACCCTATATAATCCCCTAATACCCCTACATATCCCCCTATAACCCCATTAAAAGGGACCCTATTATTTGGGTCCTTAGCAGGGATATATAATCCTTGTTGCCCTAAACCCCAAACCCTAAACCCGTGTCATCAGACCATAGCTCAGGGTCTGGGTTGCCAAAATCCTCTTATCACATGTGAGTAGTATTTTATTCGGGGATACTAGGGTACCCAGTATAGAGTAAGATTCTATCCTCCTTTTTGGGGTATAGTATTTTATATAAGGGATATTATCTTACTAGGTTCAACCACCAAAAAAACACAACTCAATGTGATCATTCCAGGCCCAGGCCCCGTTTGGGCCATTTTGCAGAGACCCTTGGGGTCTGTGCAGGGTTTAGGGTTTTGAGTTCAGGGCTTGGGGTTTAGGGTTTAGGGTTCTTGGGGCTTAGGGTTCTTGTGAAGAGTTATGCCTTACCCTCCCTCAACTGGGACGCAGAAACTCATGAATAGGGATCCTCCCATGTTCGTCGTCTACTCCGCATACAGTACGGGCCGCAGGTCCCACAGGACCATCCAACAAGAGAAATTCCTAAATACACATGGGCCCAAATAGGGTCCACGGAAGGCTGTTCGGGCTCCACCTATGAAAATAGGGGTCTCGTGTACTTGGAGGGACCTTGGGGTTAGGCTACATCCTCCTTAATGTGCCCACTATTTGTAAGCCCGCCGCATCTCTTGGTTTTGTGGGTTGCGTAAACCCTAAACCCTAAACCCTAAACCCATTTGTAACTCCAGGGCCCCACAAAGCAATCTCCTGTGCTCTCCATACAGTCCTAGGGTGATCCGGGTTTTGAGAATTACCAAACCCTAGGGTTTAGGGTTAAGGGTTTAGGGATATATTGGGATAGTGGAAAAGAAAATGGAAACTACTATAGTATATTGGGGTTATATTGGGCTATATGGAGACCCTCCAATGTAGTTCCTTTTTGGGTTTGGTATGGTTTTTTGGTTAGGACCCTTATTGGGACTACTAAAAAGGTACTACATTAGGTAAGCCTTAAGCGCTTAACCGAAAGCCCCTCAACTGCATTTTCTCGCTGAAAAATTCCCGCAAAGGTCCATGCGAGCCATAGTCTAAACTCCTAGTACCCCGTAAGACCAGCCAAGCCGTAAATCCCAATCCCAAGCCCCGCCCCAAATCTACCCTAAGCCCTATAACCCTAAACCCTAATCTAGGGATCCGAAGAAGGACCCCTAAGCCCTATAACCCTAAACCCTAATCTAGGGATCCGAAGAAGGCAACGTTTACCACTATGGGCTATTAGACCTTAAGGGTACCTTAATCTACCCTTAATAGGGTCCTAATAAAGAATTTTAGGGTTTAATAGCCCATGGTGGTACCCCAACAGGTGCGCACCCGCGGCGCTACCGCTGAAATCCTGGGTGACGGCTCCGTAATTACCTCCGGACATCCCCAGCTCCTTGCATAACTTTGTTTAGGGTTTAGGGTTTAGGGTTGGGACCCCAACCCTGAGCGTCCAAGGACCCAGATAGCAGGGCTTTAAGGCCCAAATACCATTCATATTATAGTACTCGGGCCTTAACAACCCTATTATTTGGGTCCTATATACCCCTATATAGTCCCCGAATACCCCTAGATATCCAACGAGAACCCCTTTAAAGGGACCCTATTATTTGGGTCCTTGGACCCTTAGGGCAAGGGAACTCCAAGCCTTGCCTTAGGGATTTTTCAGAATTTGGGATGTATTTATTTGGATAATGGAAGAGAAAACGAAAACAACTATAATGGGGTTGTATAGGGTTTAGGGTTTATGGGTTTCGGGTTTAGAGTTTAGATTTCAGGGTTTTGTGTTTGGGGTTCGGGCATGGATCAGACTTGAGGGTTCAGACCCTAAACCCTAAACCCTGAACGCGGTTGGGTTTGAGGGTCTTCGGTTCGGATCCAGGGGCTTGTCACCCTAAACCCTAAAACCATTGAGGGTACAGAATTTCGGATTTCGGGCTGTAGGTGCCTACAGGTGTATGGGATTGATTTAAGAGGGGCGGTCTTGGTCTAGGAGTCTTAAAGGCCCGAAAAAGGCCCTTTTGGATAAAGCCAATTGGCTGAAGATTCAAGATTTGATAAGTACTTGGATTCTGGATATCTCTAAGGGCTGAGCTGGGAAAGCATTTTGAACGGGTTGCCTTTTGAAATCCTTGTCTTGCGGCCTCAAAACCTGCACGGGCCCTGGGATGAAAGATTAAAGAAGGTCTCGAAATTCTGGTATTCCCTAAGGGTCCAAGGACCCAAAAAATAGGGCTTTAGGGCCCAAATACTATAATCTTAATGGTATTTGGGCCCTAAAGCCCTATTATTTGGGTCCTTGGACCCTTAGGGAATTATTCAAAGTCCGGGGCCTTGCCGGACTACCCCCTTTGCCCAAATGAGTTTGGCTAGTCCGAAAGGATTCGCAAGGTTACGAAAGAGTTTTGGTTATGAAACGGATTGGCTTCGGATTCAAGATTTGGTAGCTACTTGCATTCCGGATATCTCAGAGGGCTGAAAGGATTTTTTAACGGGCTGCGTTTCAACATCCTTTGCTTGGGGCCTCAAAAAATTGCAGCTTTCCTCTTCTCTAGAGCCTCAAAATAAAGCACATTATTCAAGGTCTTCCAAACAACGGCCAGACAGACTTTGGATAAGCGACGGCCAAAGGACATTCTTTGAGGTCTTTTCACTACAGTCAGTCCAACATTACTGCCACTGGGGGAGGGGTGTTACTAAAGCACTAATGAGGGCGGGCATGTTTCATGGTAGAGGAAGCGGTTTCAGCATGTTTGCTTCGAACTGTCATGCCTGAGTTCGTAGCGATGAGACGTGTCTTTCGCACCCATGTTTGTGAAAACTCCATGCCCTGGACTGGACTCGAAAACTTGGCAGCCCTATAGACCCAGGACCATCAACCCCATCTTAAACTCTGAGCCCCTAAGCCCTGAACCACTAAACCCTCAACCCTCAACCCAAAACTCTACATCCTCAACCCTAAACCCTTACATTCGCTCTAGACTTGCTGAAGCCTAAGGGTCCAAGTACCCAATAACCATATACCTGCCCAAAGCCTGTACTAGAATGACTATTACCCAAATCCCAAGTGCCTAAGTATTGGGTACATGGACCCCTAAACCCTAAACCCATGTATCCTCTTTAAATTCACCCAATTATTGCGTACATGGACCCTTAGGGAAGCAAGGTTCGGATCTGACAGTGCCGCGGTGAAGGAGACTTAGGGTTTAGGGTTTAGGGTTTAAAGTATATCCCCTAATTAAGGCATATTGGAATTTCTGGGGACTGCTGGGGAGTATCGTGGTGGGTTGCCGTTTTCAAATGAAGGAAGTACCCTAAGGGTCCAAGCTAACCCCTCGAAAGGTTAGATTGTCGGCCAGGGTTGAAACCTCAGGTTCGGGGGGGAGGGGGGGGGGCGGGCAAGAAAATGCACGTAGTTCAGGGTTTAAGACCCTATAAACACCCAAAAGCACCCCTAGACCTCAGAAACTTGCAATGCTAGATTCCTGGGTTGCCTACCCCACTTGACGCATGCCCCCTTCACAACCCGAAACCCGAAACCCATGCGAGAGATCTTTGCCCTTCGGGTCCAATGGCCTCTGCAGGGGGGCTCGCGGAATTAAGGTACCATTTGAGCTCTAGTCTAGATTCCTTAAAGAGGTTATATAGGGTGCATAGGGGATTAAGTGGGTGAGTATTATAGTTGCTACGAAGCGGGATACTATAGGAGCTTGGACTATAGCTCATTCGTTGTGGGGGGGGGGGTCCTGATATTCAGCAGTATAGTATTTGGGGTCTAGATCGCGGTCCCCTTATTTTCGGAGAAAGAACACATACGGCAAAGCTTTAGTATCGGAATTGGTGAGTCTTTATAGGGTTGTTCAGAAACATCCGTGCCTCTATACTACTATACATAGGGACCGGGGGTATTGCTCCAACAACTATAGATTGAGTCTACCGCCATCCAACTTGCCAAATAGAATATGGAATTCCCGAAAACCACACTCAAATTCACATATACCCAATACTCTATCTACTTAAGACGGACTAGAGCTGACCCGAAACTCCCCTAAACCCTAAGCCCCTGAACCCCTAAACCCTATAACCCCTCAATCCCAAGCCCTAAACCCTAAACCACAAAAGAAAACCTTAAACCCTATTCCCTAAGGGTCCAAGGACTCAAATAATGGGGCTTTAGGGCCCAAATACCATTAATAATATAGTATTTAGGCGCTAAAACCCTATTATTTGGGTCCTTGGACCCTAAACCCTAAACCCTATAACCCCCTTAAAGGGATCCCTATTATTTGGGTCCTTGGACCCTTATGGTTATTTGGTATTTGGACCCTGTGGGTTAGCCCGGACTCGGCTCCACACCGCCGAGCTGCTTAAGCAAAACCCTTCAGGCAGTGTAGGCTTTAGGGTGTAGGATGTAGGGTGTAAGATGTAGGGTTCAGGGCTTAGGGTTTAGGGTTTAGGGTTTAGGGTTTGGGGTTCAGGGTTCAGGGTTCATGGTTCAGGGTTTAGGGTTCAGGGTTTAGGGTTTAGGGTTCAGGGTTCAGGGTTCAGGGTTTAGGGTTCAGGGTTTAGGGTTTAGGGTCTCAGGTTCTGAATCTCCCAAGCTTAGTAAACATACTTGTCTTCTCAGCAGACAGGCTTAAATGTCCCAGACCGCCACGATGCCGCAGTACTACTATCCACATATGCGGTACTCCCAAAATGAGGGATACCTTTTTGGGGATGCCTATGGATAAGGACTTTGTATAGCATTTTGTGTTCTATATTCTTGTCCCACCTATTTCAGGAAAATGCATCTACCATCCGCAGGGGCCCCTGCAGAGAGGGGCACCCTAGTCTTAAGTTGAATTCTAAGTAGCGCAGTAGTATCCTTTCTGTCCTTTGTTTTTCTGTTGTCTCCTTATTAAAGCTGCAAACTATGAAAAAAGGGTACCCTTATTATTAAGGGGTTAATGGGGAACCTAGAACGGTATACTGAAAATAAGAACATGAGTCCCGAGCCTCAGCTCTAGACCCTAGACTACGACCATGAGTGCTGCTGGAGCGCCAGTTCTTTGTTATGGAAGCCTAACTGATTAAAAAACTACCTCCCCTTAATAGGGATTACAAAAGGGATCCTAATATGAAGGCCCTTACAAGGAGGGGGTTTGTTAATCATGGGTTGACAATATTCACCATCAACATTGCTTTCCGGATTTGTAGTTATAGGATCTTGAAATACATTTCGGAAAGCTAGAGGGCCCTATGCCGTAAACCGCTAAAACCTGCAATCGCAGTCCCAATGCGCAGGAGCAACTTTTCAACGTGCAGCAGGTGCGCATTGCTCAGCGTCAACATGCGGCTCAAGTCTTTTCAAAGGGCTCAGAGAGGCATATTATGGGGTTGCAGCAGTATAGAGAGTATATGGGGATATGTAAGGGTTTAGGGCTTGATTGGGGTTTACTTGCCTCTGGTTAGCAGGAAATGAAGGAATGGATGAGAAACCCTGAACCCCTAAACCCTAAACCCCTAAACCCTAAACCCCTAAACCCTAATTTTTAGGGTCCCCACAGGGTCCAAGCCTCGCTAAGCAGAGGTAAATTTAGGGTTTACCTGGACCCCAAATCATGTAGTTTAGGGTTTAGGGTTTAGGGTTGAGGTTCTTATGGGTTTAGGGTTTAGGGTTGAGGTTCTTATGGGTTTAGGGTTCAGGGTTTAGGTTATTGATGGGTTTAAGGCGATTATCTTACATACTTTTGGGGTGTTTAGGTAGGGCTATGGTTCCAACGACCTACAGAGTCATGGGTTATAGTTGATAAGCGAGGGGCTTAAGCACCCTAAACCCTAAACCCTAGTTTGAGAGGCGCAAGATTTGGGGTGCAGGGTTTAGGGTTTCCGGTGTAGGGTTTACAGTACGAAGCACCACCCCCCTCCCCCACCCAACTTGTAATATTCCTCAGGAGCCACACTGCGGTTGGGGGTAGTGTGTGATTGCGCTTACAATTGGGGAAGAGATACTACTACTGCTGATACGAAAATCCTGCATAACCTTAATCTACAATAATTCCCAGGAAATAAGTTACTTAGCTTCATGCCGGAGTCTTAGTATCCACCGTAGAACAGATCGTTCACAGCTCTTGCGTTGACAAGAGCCACCTTCCCAAACCCTAAGGGTCCAAGGACCCAAATAATTGGGTTTTAGGGCCCAAATACCATTAATATTATAGTATTTGGGCCCTAAAACCCTATTATTTGGGTCCTTGGACCCTTAGGGAAAGGCTAATCTGGAAGCCCATGCAGGTCTCATCTGAAGAGAAAGTCTTTGCAGGACCCCTTCAGACCCTAAAACTTTAAAATCCTGAACCCCGAGCCCTAGCCCTAGAGACTGTTCACCATAATAAGTCGTGAGCCCTCATTCCTTACATCCCAATTTCTAAGGGACCAAGAACCCAATATTCAGCTACTTGCGATTTGGGTACTTCAGTTGTAGTACAACTTTTGGGCAAGTATATGGTTATTCGGTACTTGGACCCTTCGGGAATTCGTTTACACATCAAATTTGAATCAATGAGTCCTAAACCGAAATCCTCTTAAACCCTTAATTGTAAGCCCTGACACCTAAACCTAACCTATAACCCCTACTCAGAGCCACGAATGAACCCCTTAGCAGGTCTACGCATCGGATTCCGCATTTGCAGCCTTGCTTTTTGATGCTTGGCGTACACAAGAGGGCAACGCCGCGGGTTAAAGTCAGGCTATAACATCATGGTCTGATCTATTGCCGCCCCCGCTCTCAAACAACAGCTGTCTAGGTTCCCCCTTAGTTAATGAAAACTAGCCTTAGCAGTCCTCAGACAACCTGACTTCTGGGAACCTAGCGAGTAGTATAGAGGGGATAGTGGGGGAATCGATGATAACAGGTTGTACGTTGAAACAAATGCAGTTCTGGGATTTACAAGTATACTTGTGTTTCACGGGTGCTTGACTCCTTTGCGGGATCCTGCTTGTCATCTCCTTTTTGTGTTCTGTCCTACACTCTTATGTGAAACAAACTATGTGCAAAGAATCAAGGAAAGATATCCAGGGTCCAGGTAAATCATGCTGGGAAGCTTTCCCTAGCGCTCCCAGCTACCTGAATAGTCGGTCACTGCGCTATGTAACTATAGGGTATATAGAACCCAGAACCCATTAATTATAGAGGTAACTGGAGCCCTAGGGTTAAGGACACCAGCTGCCCTACACCCTAAGCCCTACATAATCTCCTATGTTTTAGGGAACCTGGCTCTATTAAATGGCTGGGGGATGTTGCCTTGTGTTTCGGCTACTCTGAAATTTGCGAAGTTCCTGAGGAGCTACGGATTGGGTTGAACCCCCTGCTTAGGGTTTAGGGTTTAGGGCATGAATATGTATTTTGTTGGGCTTATGACCAGATTTACCCGTCTTCCGACCCAACCTGTTATAGGGGGCCACTCCCTGTATGATTTTCCGGTTTAGCAACTCCAGAGCCGAAATCCTAAGCCCTAACCATCTGCACGTCAGGTTCAGGGTTTTATGGCTCTTTCATGTCTCCTGGGCCGTTCCTTTACCTACAAACCCACCTAAACCCTGCCCTAG
>CAJNIZ010046105.1:0-12160 GCA_905231905.1 Symbiodinium pilosum | reverse complement strand
GGGTTTCGGGTTTAGGAGCTATAGTCTAAACTCCTTAAGGGGGGTCATATAGGAGACTACTATAGGGGGTATTAAGGGTGATACTAGGAGTTTAGATTAGGGCTCATATGGGTTTCTGGGGCCGCCGGGGAAAACCCGCCCTAATCCCTAAAACACGCCTTCTCTTGGGGAATTATAGAGGAGAATCGTAAGGTCGGCCCTAGAATAGGTGTTTTGGGAGGTTTCGAATGTAGCATTTCCGGTCAGGGGGTCTTCGTGGGAGGTTAGGAATCTAGGTTTCTGGCCGCTGCACTTTGCCTTCATTCTGTCTTGTGGCATTAAAGAAGGAAATCATGGCAGGCCGGTGGCCTTTCAGAGAGTGGATCGGTTTTTGCTATCAAGGCGGACCTTCAAATGGCCTACGGGACCAGCCCATAAGGATAACATCTACCTCCCCAAGATCTCGACATCTGCATTCTAACTCCTACCTGAACCCCAACAGTATGTAGAATAATCGCCTTTTGGGCTAATTTTAGTGGTTTTTGGGCTATTATGTTTTCCTACTCTTGGGGTCCAGGCACTACAGAAGGCCCAAGCCTGCACTTATTGTCTACTTAGCTAAGCCCGCACAAGTCTAGACGCCTGGTGATTTTGTTGACGCTACATATCCTGCATGACTTTAGAATACGATAGTACCCAAATTCACAAGGTTCAGGCTACTCTTGGTCATGCAGGGTTTTTAGTATCCGAAGTCCCAAGCCCACATCCCTAAACCCGGAATATTAAGCCTTAAGCCTTAATCCCAAAACCCCTGAACCCTAAATCCCATTCCCTAAACCTTACACAAAAGTTATAGGACACATTGGATAATTGGGTTTTGACTTTGTATTTGTGCTTCTGGGCGGCTTGGGGTGTGCGATCACATTCTGAGATTGCAGCTAAAGAGCTCCTCATAACTCTTCTGGCTAGGGTTTAGGGTTTAGGAGAACCCTAAAGCCCTAAAACCCTAAAACCCTGAACCCTAAACCCTAAAAGATAAAACCAGGGTCTAAGTTGTCCAATGTGGGTAGTTCATACTTATCGAGTTCGTAGATGCAGGGTAAAGAAGTTTGTGATGCCGAGGTACCAAAGTAAACCCTAAACTCTACATGAGCTATAGTCTAAACGCGTTAAAGAAGGGGTATATAGGGTTTAGGGTCTAAACTCCTTACAGGTGGTTATATATATGGGATTATGTAGGGGACTACTATACGGGCTATAAAGGGGGATCCGAGGAGTTTAGACTATGGTTCACATGGCTGTTCTAACGATTTCAGGAATGCCTCTTCAGGATTCATCATCTCCCCCAGATATAAAAACACCCCCGCCCTGCTGAAATAGTATTCCCATCTGAGCTGTAATCTGAATTCCTTAAAGGGGGTGATATAGGGGCTTAAGTAGGGAGCGTTATAGGGGTTATTAAGAGGGATGCTAGGAGTTTAGACTGTAGCTCAAATGCTCTAGTATACCTCCATGGTAGTTGCAGTAATTGTCTTTTCAAAAGGGTCGAGCTAAAAGGGCTAGTATATCTCAGTTTACTTTTCCGCAAGGGTGAAATGACCTAATAACTCTAAGCCCTAAACCCCCTAAACCCTAAACGCCCTAACCCCCCTAAACCCTAAACCCTAAACCACGTGGCTTAGCAAAGGATCAAAGGATCAGGGGCCTAGCATGGAGGTTTAGGCACAACCTCGGGTCTCAGCGGTTTAGGGTTTAGGGTTTAAGGTGGGGCTTGGGGGGTTAGGGTAATGGGTACCGTAGTATCCCCAAATAACATACTACTCATTCTGGGTCTAGGGCTTAGGGAAAAGAGCTTAGGAATCCCTAAGGGTCCAAGTACCCAATAATCATATACTTGCCCAACACCTGTACGATAATTACTATTATCCAAATCCCACGTACCTAACTATTGGGTACATGGACCCCTAAACCCTAAACCCTATATATCCCCGGTACATGGACCCTCAGGGAATTCCCGTTCAGGTTTCAGAGTTTAGGCCTTAGGCCGCCGGAGCCTTTTCTCAGAGCTTGGCTGGCCGTCCCAAGTCTCCTCTATAGAGCCCAAATACTCCCAGTTAGGGTTTAGGGTTTAGGGAAATAAGGTTTAGGATTTAGGGTTTCGGATTAGGACCTACATGGACTCCTTGTGAGGGTACTTGGGAGGTCCTGGTAAACAACCAGAAGCAGATTAGTTGTTCAAAGCACCAACTTTTTGGGGAGTAAGCATTATACATCTGCCTGTTCGATTTCCCGAGCAAGGCCTACGTACGCCAGAAGGCCTTGACCCAACATCGTATGAGGCGGAGGTCGAGCGCATCAGGCATATCTCGGAGGTTTAAAGCCTAAGCCCTAATTCAACCCCAAACCTTAAACTTTAAACTCCAAATCGTAGCCCCTAAACCCACAACCTTAGACCCTATGCCCAAAACCTTATAGACCCTAAACCCAAAACCTTAGAGCCCAAGCTCAGAACCTGAGACCCCAAACCCAAAACCTTAGACAGCTTGAGAGCCACTATAATGGTCCCCATGTACTCCCCTACATAACCTCCTTTAATGAGTTTGGACTATACCTCATAGCCCATATCCTGAACCCTAAACTCTAAACCCAGTTCCTATGTGAACTCCTTCCTCCCCCCCTCCGTAAAGCCCAACCATTGCCCTAAACCCTAAACCTTAAACCCTAAACCCTAAACCCAACACCCAAAACCGCATTGCTGAAGGATGAGTTCAACGGCATCTTCCAAGAGCCTTCCGGAAAGCATGTGTTTTTCAAGGTGTTAGGGGTTTAGGGTTTAGGGTTAAGGGGTTTAGGGTTTAGGGTTTAAGGTTTAAGGTTTAGGGTTTAGGGTTTAGGGTAAGCGGGTAAATAGGGGGTCCCCAAAAAATCCCATAATGTGCTATAACCCTCGTTCTGGGAGACTGCCAAAATTATGGGCCCCTTTTTGGTTGTAGATTATATTACGGCACCGGCTTTTTAAGGGCTATCAAAACGACAGACTAATTGGGAGCCACCCATATGCAATCCTCAACTCCCACGTGAGCTGTAGTCTAAACTGCTCAAAGGGGGTTACCTAGGAGATTATATAGGGGAGTACTAGAGGGGTATTGAGCGGGATACTAGGAGTTTGGACTATAGCTCATGTTTGTAATCCTCGGCTCCCATGATTTGTGGGTCCAGGGTTTATTCCACGCACCCTCCACCCGGTAATATTTTTCGGTATTCCTTTTGAAAGTCCTTAAACATGCCGGGTACAGGTCAAATGCAACAAACCCTAAACCCTGAAGACTAAACCCTCAACCCTAAACCCTCCAACCTAAACCCCAAACCCCAAGCCCTTAATCCTCTAAACCCCAAACCCTAAACCCTCAAACCGCAAAGGGGAGGCGAGGCTCCAATTCGGGGAGGAGATTAGTCCTAAAACGCTTGAACCCTAAGCCCTAAGCCCAAAGCTCCAGGCCATAAACCCTAAAACCCGAAGCCCTAAAGTCCGAAAACCCTAAGCCCTAAAACCAGAAAACCCTAAGCCCTAAAACCAGAAAAAACCCTAAGCCCTCAATGAGTAACCTAAAACCCCCTATTCCAACCCTCCTAAGCTGCGAAGGCCGGGTTTTCATGGGCTCCTGGGGTGACGTTTAGGGTTTAGAGTCTATATGGTTTAGGATTTAGGGGGTTAGGCCCTAAACCCTAAACCCTAAACCCTAACGTTTATAAGGGTTTCGGGTCTAGGGTCTATAGGGTCTATAGGGCTTCTAGGGTTTAGCGTGCAGGCTGCCATCCCAAGAAGCCCACAGTCTAGGATTTGGAGCTCCCGGTAGGCCCCTGCGATTTTCACATTTTCCCTGATGGCAGGGTTTTTAGCGGCCAACCTAGGATTTGGCTTAGGACTTGAGATCTAAGGTTTACGGATTCAGGGTTCAGAGCTTAGAGCTTAGGATTTCGGATTTAGGGTTGAGGATTTAGGGCTTAGGATCTAGGATTTAGGGTATAGAACTTAGGGCTTAGGGTTTGGGGTAATATTTCTAGACCTTCATTTAGGGTATAGGACTTAGGGCTTATAGGGTTTAAGGAAAAAATTCTAGACCTTCATCCCCGGAGTATGCAGCTTCTCTGGGCTTGCACATGACTACTTTTGGGGAGCTATATGAGCTATAGTCTAAACTCTCTATAAAGGGGATCATATGGGGTTATATAGAGGCCTACTATAGGGGTTATTAAGGGGGATACTAGGAGTTTAGACAATAGTACATATGAGCTACTGTCAGTCGTAGCCGTATCAAGGGACCCTTAATAATGGACATAGGGGTCCCTCGCGTAGTTCAGTATAGTCCCTAATATCGTCCCTAATAAGGAGCCCATGTCCGTTAGATTACGTAGGTACTCTTGACTGTAGCTCATAAGCGATGTTGTTTCAACAGCAGCCGCGTCGTCCATGCAACCTACATATAAAGTACCCAAAGTCTCCTTAACGCCCACATTTTATACTATACCTGTAGCCTACCACTATCATGAGAATCTCCCATGTAGCAACGTCCGGCCTTTGAGGACTGCGGAGAAAGCGGGATAGAGAATATGTGCAGTGGGATAGAGTTCCAAAGGGGCCCCAACATGTAACCCTGGCACTGTGTTTGTAAAAGAGCTGTCTGGAAAGTAGGACCCCTTAAACACTAAACCCGAAACCCTAAGTTAAACCCTAAACCCTAAGTCGAACCCTAGCCCTAAACCCTCGGGCCCTCCAGGGCTGGGCCCTTGTACCATTGAAGCCGGCCGGGGATTTAGGGGTTTCAGCGTTTTGGGTTTAGGTTGGGTACTGCACCCACTTAGTAAGAGTCTATATTAGGGGTCTTATTAAGGGCTACATATAACCATATTATAATTATTATCCAACTGTTACTGAGGGGGGGGGGGAAGTACCCAAGTTATAAGTAAATTATAATGGGAATAACTAGAGTTATAAGTCCTATGAGACTTGTTACTGGATTTATAAGTATGGTTATGTACTAGGGAGACTGGTTACTGAAGGTTTAGGGTTGGTCGGGTAGTTGTTCCAATCAACCCTCATCTCCCTCAGCCGAGACCCTAGACACGACACCATAAGTTTAGTGCTTGGCTACTGGGGTTTGGGGTTTAGGGTTTAGGGTTTAGGGTTGGATCCTTCCGGGCAGGTAAAGGACATTGAGAAACCGCAGCCCTACCCCGATCTGTCTTCCTACCTTTGGGGCTTGGTCCATATGAGCTATAGTCTAAACTCCTTAAAAAGGGATTGTGCAGGGGATTATATAGGGGATTACTATAGGGGTGATTCAGCCGGCTACTAGGAGTTAAGGCTATCGTTCATGTAGATAGTACTTACATTGGTCAAAGATTACAAGTATGACCTACATGGTGCTCTCTGAATCCCTAAAGTACTTAAACTGGATTTCTGATAAGGAACTTAAAAGTATGTTACATACCATGACATGGTTATATAGTACATAGCAGGGTTTCCTGATGATAGGTCCCGGCAGCAGTGCTCGGTGCCTGCATTGTGTTTCACACATGTGACATGCTGACGTTGTCTCACATAAAAACCTTCTTGGCGAATTCGTTGGCAACTGCCGAACTGAGGCTAGAGCATTCATGCTTGCGGTCGTTGCTGGGGTGCTGGCCACCTGCATTGCAGTCTTGCTCCTTGCACTGAGGCCCAGGCACCTTCTGCCATGCGAGCACATCCAGGCATGAAGGGCCTGAAATATGCGGCTGACAGGTTCGAGAGCACTTCGCAGCCGATGTGAAGGATCGTGTTGTGTTTTCATGCTTTCCTTGCAAGGGTAGTGCAGACCGCGGGCCGCCCAGTTGAAGAGGCCAAAGATTTGGTGACATTTTTGGAGTGGCTGAGGGAGGAAAAAGCCCTCATGCTAGCCATGATGGCAGATGCTGCCACCGAGACCCTGGAATTGTTGCGCCTGACAGACTATGAAGGCTTTCCTGAATTTAAGTTCCTTAACGGCAACCCATACCCACGTTATGGTGACTTAAACCCTAAACCTTATATACCCATACTTTGGTAACTTAGCTTAACCGTGCTAACCCTAAACCCCTAACTCCCCAAACCCTTAAAGCCTAACCCCTAACTCTCTAAAACCCTAAACCCTCAACCCAGTGAAGCCGTTCTCAGGTCATCCGTCCAGAGAAAGATGGAGTCCTTTGGTTTCCATGCCAGGGGCTTTGTGCTGGTTTGAGGGTTTAGGGTTTAGGGTTTAGGGTTTAGGATTTAGTGTTTAGGGTTTAGGATTTAGGGTTTATTTAGGGTTTAGGGCCCTCATGAGCGATAGTGCAATCTCCTTAAACAAGGGGGGGGTATATGGGATTCAGGGTGTAGGGTCTAAACTCCTTTAATGGGGGTATATGGGGGATTATGTAGGGGAGCATATTAGGATTTATGAAGAGGGATGGTAGGAGTTCTGACCATAGGTCTCATGATCCAAGTACACAATGGTGGGGTCAATGTAGCGGTGGTGGTTACGAAAGCCTATAAACTATTTTTGGGGATTTGGGCAATAGTCATTGGAGTGCATACGGCTTTTTGGGAAGACCGTGATTGCTTGCTACTTAAACCCTTCCAGGGGGGGGTCAAACTGTTGCTGGCCTTAACCTACCAAAAACTACTTTGTTGCAGGGTCCTATTAAAATCCCTAATATACAATTGATAGGGAACTTTTTCAGTGGGTTTTGGTAGGTTAAGGTAGGGCTTAGATTTAGGATTTCTATTTGGTGTCGGGGTTACAGTCAGGGGATTGGCCCTCCTTGATCCAGGAGTTATGATTTCAGTTTTCTTGAGCTCCGGCCTTGTTCGGGTGTGGGGTGCATGTTCAGAACCCTAAACCCTAAACCCTAAACCGCCAGTGTTTGGGACTGTTGTTCATCCTTTGAGTTGCTGTGAACCCAAAGGGTCCAAGTACCCAATATTGAGGTACTTGGGCTTTGGGTAATAGTAATTTTCGTACAGGTTTTGGGTAAGTGTATGATTATTGGGTACTTGGACCCTTCGGGGTACTAATGTAAATTAAGTTATTACAGAATGGCTATATAGTAAATGAAGTTTAGGGTACCTTTTGATATAGGAAGTCCTCCGCAAGCAGTATCCTCTTGCCGCGACCCGTTGCGTATCTCCAGGATTTTACCCTAAGACCAGACCTGATCTCTAGACCTTCGACCCTGAACCCTCACCCTAAGTTAGGGTTCAGGGTCTAGGGTTTGGTAAACCCTAAACCCTGAAGCATAATATAGGCACAAAGAGCCTCGAATCGACATGCCCAGGGCCCAGACATGGAAGACCTTTTCAAGATGATTGACGAGGACGTCAGTTAGCACATGCTGATCATTTCTTTGGGGTTTGGGGTTTACGGTTGAGGGTTTAAGGTTTACGGGGTTCAGGCTTTAGGGCATAGGGATATAGGATTTAGGTTTCGGGCTTGGTGGTATATGAGGTCTACCTAGGCTTCCCATAAGGGTACCCACGGGATAGCTACCACTGTGTACCCAAATGGAAGATTCTTGGAAGAGTCGTCTCCGATGCAAGTGCCTGCACGCAAACCTCCAATCCCTGGAGCACAGGAAGCTGCTCTCCCCCAAGTTGGCGTTGACTCCACAAATGATCCAGCAAAGAATGCAGTCCGCTTTAAACTTATAAACGAAGGTTTTACTCCATGTGAGCTTTGGGCAGAATACTCTATAGGTAGCTCAACTTTCAAGTCAGCAACCGCCAGGTGTGAGTTTGGATGGTTGGTGATTGCAGGGTCTCCATGGGTGTCTCCCGGAGAGTCCGGGTACCTAAACAGCAGAGCTGATGCTCACTTAGCCCTTAAAGAACGTTCTGTGGTGTAGAGTAGCTGCAGTGAGTTCTCCTTCAGCAAAGAACTTGATTGAGAAATGAAGCGCAACCCCTGAATCCTGCCCGATTGACTGCGAACCCCTACCTATTGGGTTCAATTGTGAGAAGTACATATCTCCGAAAGGGTACATGTAGCTAGCTAGTATATACATGGGCACTAAAGTACTTATATAGGAGCCCTAAGTACATACTATATAACTACAGGGACCCTTTGAGTCTACAGAGAACTTGATGGGCCTGTCCTTCATGAGCTGTTGAAGACAGGAAAGAGACTTGGGGGATGTTGCAGTCTCGGAGGTTCAGTCCCCCACATATAGTCCCCCTCAGGTAGATAGAATATGGGGTAAATGGGGATCTTATTATTTATAATATACCCAAAGCCATATTCTATCTAGATAAGGGGGACTATATATACTCAAAGAAAGTGTAACAGGCCACAGGGACCCAAGACTTTCAGAAAGTCTGGTGTGCAACTTCTGTGTTGAAGCCCTAGCATGCGTTTCTACAGACGATGAGTGTTCTCGTAAATGATGCCGGTGAGAGGATGTCACCGTGCTTTGCTTGCAAAATTGAGAGTCAAGAACTGACAAAAATCGTTCACAGGGCCCCCATGCGGGTTGAGGCTTTAACGCGTAGAGCTTTAGATCGAATGTTCGGGCGAAGTATTGGCACTGAACTTGATGCCGAGTTGCTTAACTTTGGGAGCACCGTATTAGATTCGCTGAGCAGCAGGCATACCATCCGTTCTGTCCTTAAAATTCAAAAGCCCCAAATACTGTCAGACTTCTTATGGATCCTTCAAAGTATACCCTAATTTTCGGAAACCTCCAAAATCTGGACCCCAAAGACCAAAGTTACAACCCTGCAGCTCTTAACCCTCAAACCTTAAGCCCTAAACCCTGAAACCTCAAACCCTGAACCCCCAAACCCTGAGCCCTAAAACCTAAACCCTAAATAGTGGTTTCCATTTTTCTTTTCCGTTATCTAATATAACATCTCTTAAGCCCCATGGCCAAAAGGACGGTTCGGGCCAAGTCACTGTGGAGGAGGTGGTTGCAGCTTTCATCCAATTGCAACCTGACCGAGATCACTTAGGGTTTAGGGTTTAGGATTTAGGGCTCAAAGGGTCCATGCACCCAGAAAACCCAATATCCCTTATGTATGGAATATAGGGTTTAGGGCTTAGGGCCCAATATTCTTTACTTGAGGAACTTTCCTTCTATCATACCAGGGATGCCAATATCATTTAGAGTATACTCCGTATACTCCGTAGTTATGGGACATCGAGCTGTCTGGGATTTTATGGCTTGTGGAATAAGCTTTAGAGTAGGCATTTAGCGTATACTTAATTTTCCAAAGGGATCCCATATCATTGGTCCAAAGTATATACTCTACAGCTGTGTGGACTGGTAGGGTAGAGCGTTTGGGTTCGATCTAGGTAGCCCAGAGGGTCCACATATACAACTATTGGGAATTAGGCCCCCAAATACCATACTATAGAAGGAATTATGGGTCCCAATTCCCTAATGGTTGTATATGTGGACCCTCTGGGTAGCCGACGGTGGCCTTATCGGCTTCGGGGAGTCAGAGTGATGCTTGGAATTGGAAGCCTCTGGCAGCCCCTCCAAACCCTAAACTCCAAGCCCAAGACCGCAAACACTTGAGCTCAAGCCACTACACCCTAAACCCTGTGGAGCCCCAAGTTCAGGCTCTAGTCTAGACCCTAAACCCTAACCCCCTAAACCCCTTGAACCCCAAACCCCAAACCCTGTTGGTGCCCAGGCGCGATCCAAAGACTGCCGGAGAGCGAGGCGGATGTCGAGTCATGGTTGGGGTTATAAGCAAATAGATTTAGGGTTTAGGGTTTAGGGGTTTGGGGTTCAGGGGTTGAGGGTTTAGGGTTAAGGGGTTTAGGGTTTAGGTTTTAGGGCATAAGCAAGTAAACTTACCTCACTACAGGTTCCCTCTAAGGGGGATATAGGGGTCATCTAGCTTTTGCGTGTTTTATAGACAAATTAAATAAGCTACCTCAGTATAGGTTCGCTTTAATGTTATATAGGGGCCATGTAGCTCCCACAAAGTCCAACATCCTTAATTAGGGAAAATTCTTTAAATAGTTTTAGGGATCCTAATATCATGTAGGGTACTGTTGATGGAGGAAATCTTGCACCACTTAAAGTCCTTAAAATCCCAAGAATTACAGTAGTTTAGGGGCCCTAGGTGGTGCAAGATTTGATCCATCAACAGTACGTTCTTTATGCATTGCCTCATTAAGGGAAATCGGACTTTCAGACCTCTTGGGCTTAAGATAAGGTAGTTTCCCAGCATAAGGGTGTCTTACGATTACTATTACCCGAATCCCAAGTACCTGATTCTTGGGTACATGGACCCTTAGCGTGAATGGGAGAGCATGCAGCCCACAAGGGATGGCGAACTCTTTGTCCCTTACTTGCTGTTTGGTGATAGGGAACGAGGGAACGGCAAAAGATTGAACACATTGGGGGTCAAATAGGGCTCCCCCTAGACATGCCTACAGCTACCTCTGTCCTGCATCAGCCCTTACATACTCTAGCCTAAAATCCGATATGAAGCGATGTCAGCTCCTTCAAGAAACCGTGCAAGGTCCTCTATACTCCCAGGATGCCCCTGTAGAAAGACCGCGTGTGCAGAGTTCCGAGCATTAGCTCACATGGAATTTGAGTTTGTCGGAATTAAATGACAGTTTCCATTTTCTTTTCCATTATCCCATCAAAACCCTCTATATGTATATATATATATTTCTCTCTACATGTATATATATATATATACTATCATCCCTAACTACGTAACTCCTATATAGTCCCTATATAATACAGCTGCCCTGCACCTGGAGCCTCTTCCGTCATCAGCAACCATCCCAAGTGCCTTTTTTTTGCTAACAGGGTTTCCCTTGAAGCCCAGGTACCCATATAGTAGGTCCTTGGGTTTTAGATAATATAAATTCATATAGGGACTTAAGGACAGGCACCCAATATGTAGGTAACTGGGCTTCTAGGGTTTCTTCTTCTGCGAGCTCTAGAACGGAAGTTGTGGGGTGAATTCCAGAAGCTAACAGGGTTTAGGGTACTCATGATCCTCTTGGCAGAATCTTCAGCAGGAACCCAATCCTTCAATGTCCACAGCATGATTAAAGAAGCGCCGTCCTGAGAAACCTCCTAAGTCCATAACGGTAGTCCCTGTATAACCCAGGAGAGAAAAAGACCAGATATAGCAAAACATGGCAGCATATCATACAATACAGTATGATGTGGTATAATCTGGTATAATGGAGAATCAAGTGAAAAATAACATGGAACCGCAATCCTAATCTAGACTCTCTTTTCTCAGCCCGAATCCTTTAGGGACTCTCAGCACCCCCACTACCTGGTACCCCACTATCCACCAAGACCCAAATTAAGGAGGCATATGGCCTGAATAGTAGCGGGGGTGCAAAGAGTTCCTAGGATTCTACACTACATGGCCTTAAGCCCTGCATCCCTATCCCCCAAACCCCTATCCCCCCAAACCCTGAACCCTTGAACCCCTAAACCCTAAACCCCTAAACCCTGAACCCTAAACCCTAATCCCCCAACCCTAAACCCTAATCCCTAAACCCTAATCCCTTTTCCCTAAACCCTAAATCCCTAAACCCTAAACCCTAATCCCTAAACCCTAAACCCTAATCCCTAAACCTCTAGCCATTTGCTGACCCTAAGGGTCCAAGTACCCAATAATCATATACTTACCCAAAACCTGTACTAGAATTGCTACCCAAATGCCAAATACCTAAATACTGGGTACTTGGACCATTAGGGTGAAAGCTTTTCACTTGTCAGCGGGAGGCGTCGCCTTGCTCAGCAGAATCTTCGAAGAGGCCGGTTTAGGGGTTTAGGTGTTTAGGGGTTTAGGGGTTTAGGGGTTTAGGGTTCAGGGTTTAGGTACTTGGACCCCCATAACTATGTAAACTAATGGCCTTTCTGGCTGTTGTTATGCTTTTCGGGCTACCATTTACATTTTTGGGTGTAGGTAGTTCTTCGTAGGGAATAGCGGATTTTTCCGAGAGTATGTCGGGATTGTACCCCTTTAGTCTCTAGTAAGAACCGGGAAGTTTTACTAGTGTTGCCGTTGTTTGTGCCTGGAGGGCAACAAGAGGATTGTTGTAAAGGTCAACCCCGCAAACCAAGGGCCCCATAACCATCATGTGGCTATAACAGAGTCCTTACACCAGGGTTTTGGGCTAAACCCTAAACC
>CAJNIZ010046104.1:0-41439 GCA_905231905.1 Symbiodinium pilosum | reverse complement strand
TGGTTGAATTTCCCTGATGAATCTGCCAAGCTGCTGTCAAACCACCTTTTGAATGGATAGCTGCGCTGGCGCACCTCGGCGGAGCCTCTAACATTTAGGGTCATCATTATCTTTAGGGTTTGGTGTTTCTTGCGTTTAGGTTTTTGGAGTTTGAGAGGGGATTTAGGGTTCAGGGTTTTTGGGGTTCGTTTGTTTTGGGATTGAGGTTTTTTTTTTTCAAGGCATAAAGTTCTTAGGATTTTAACGTTTCTTAGGATCTTAAGGGTTGAGGGATTGCAGGGTTTAGGTTCTAGGGTTTAGAGTGCTTAAGGTTTGAAGGTTGTAGGATTTAGGGTCTTTAGGGTCTGTCTCACGCAGATCGTGACAAGGACACTCACCATCCTTGTCACTGCTGGCACATTTGAGAATTGCGACATCGAAAACAACGACAGTTACGAGGACCGCGGGCTGGGCAGCCACCATCCTTGTGACCGCTCACACCCCATGCCATGCTGGGGAAACCCTGAGGGACTGGGATCAGAAATGATGCCCAAATTGCTGCGCCTGCTAGAAAAATACAACTAAACAAAAACACAAGTTACAACTAACCTAGCTACCTGAATGCATCCCATCCCTGTGACGGGCAGTGCCCCTCAACATGTTCCAAGCCCTAGCCCCACGAAGCAAGCAACAGCTCAGCTTTTTACTACGCTCTTGATATAAAGACTTTGCCCTGTTGGAAGCATTGGACCGGCTACTTGATTCCGTGGAATGCGGATCCTGTCTCGTTTTATGGTGTTCTGTCATGCCACCTCAAACGTTGCACATGAACGAAACAAGAATGTGACCCGATACTTCTTACAAACTCGCCAGACTTACCCAAGCAGTGTTGTAGTGAATCGTTCGGTCCAGGATTCCTGAATGAAATTTCCTTCTTTCCCCTCAACCACTAAGCATGCCCTATTTCTAGTTTTTTGAGACGGGGCCCACACTCCAGGCGGAGATTGGTTGTCAACATTTTTTCAAAAGCTCCATTTTTGGAGTATATATACTACCGCCCTAGTCCCCTAGAGGGATCTGTCGGGGGTGGGGTGAAAAACATGTCTCAGAGTGCTGACGATTGCCCTCACTCTCAGCTTTTCTCATGGTGCCGACCTCTGCCCTTAAAAGCGCAATGCCTTGGCTGGACAAGTTCACTTCGTTGTTTACAGGTGAGTTAGGTATTGGGGAAGCGGCAATAGAAATACGGCTTTCGGAAATTAAAAACATGCTCTGAAATCATACCCTTACATACTCAAAAGGCACGAGAAGTGCATGTGAATGAAGGCTTGGAACCAAAACCTCAACCGGCCCAACATCCATAACATCAATCAAAACAAGAGGCCCTGGCTCAGGGACTGAAAGGCGTGGGCATTCTGGTCTTGGTAGTCGCTGACTAAGTTTTGCACAGCCTTTGTGGCCAACAAATTCGCCACGGTGTCGCTTTTGTTAACCTGGCAGGGCTTGAGGCTGGAGGTAGAAACTTAACTAATACCTTTCATGGAAGCTGCATGGCCACGAATCCTCAAAGAAAGAAGCAAGTACTCTCAACCTAAAACAAAAAGGGTATGAAATCTGGATCACCCATAGTCGAGCCCGGTCTGATCAGACACCATGTAAATAATCTGACCTGCTTCCAAAACTCTGAACTCTATAACCCTGAGCACGCCAATCGTACCTTAAAATGCACATGCAGTCAGCATTGGCCTGAAGGCCTCCGATCTAATACTCAAACGAACAAAAAATCCTCTGAAAAGCACGGCTCCTTCTTTGAAACCCTCAACGTTGAGGTCTACCACCTGAAGCCCTGGAACTTACCCTAAAAAGCGCACCTCGCCCCTGACCTTCAGGAGCCCTTGGAGCAGCTCAGCCGTCTGCAGCGTTCCGCTGCCGTCACCATCCAACCTTGTGGCACCCAGCACGGTGTTGAGGGCATTGCTTGCTTTGAAGGGTGTCACAAGGACCTTAACTGAAGCCTCAGGTTGAAAGGTTTAGGGTGGAAATGACTAAGGGTTTGGGCTACTGGATCCATTGATGTTGAAGGTTTTCACGTCGCACAGCGGCTTGAAGAGCCTTTAGACAATTTGCAGGGCAGATAATTTCTTCGTTGCTGCGAGCATTCTACCTGTGCCGCTCGCTCGGATTTTTCTATCCGTGCTGGTTTTTGGCGCTTTTCCTAGACATGTTGCTTTTGTATGCGCATCAGTGATGCGCAGCCCCTTCACGCACAATAGTAAAAACGGCAACGTGCCCGTAGAAAGGACATTTTTTCTTAGCAAATTGAGCAAAAACAATATTTTTTGCATTCCACTTCGAAGAAGTACTTCTAGGAAGACCTCAGGTTCGGGGTTTTTCGGACCCCTCAAACTGAAAAGGCTCGATATTTGCGCAGTTTTCGTGAAGTGCAAGCCCCCTGGGCGCACACACTGCAGCAAGCAACATGCCAAGGAAAATTGCTTGGAAGAAGTGCAGATTCAATGTTTTGCAGCTTCGCAGCACGAAGGCGTCTTTTTGAGAGTCCCACGTAAAATGAACTTCGTGTCGGGGCGGCAAGTGCAGCGGAGTGTGGAATGGAGAGCGGGGTGGAGTGTGGAAAATGGAGTGAGGTGTGTGTGGGGTGTGGAGTTGACAGTCGAGTGAAGTGTAGAGAATGGAGAGTGCCAGAGTGGAGTGTGGAATGGACATTGGGGTGTGGAGTGAACAATGGAGAGATTGAAGTGGTGTGTGGAGAGTTGAGCATGAAGAGTGAAGGGGAAAGTGAATGGAAAGTGAAATACAGAATAGAGTGGAGAGTGGAGTCTGGAGAGGGCATAGAGTGGAGAGCGGATCAGTGGAGAACGGAGAGTGGAGTGTCCAGTCGTGTTTTCTGCGTGTCGTGTCGTGTGTGATGCTTTTAGTCGTTGAGAATGACGTGTCGCGTCTGCGACTCCTATCAGGTTTGACCTGTAAATAGCAACATGTCTGGGAAGAAGGCCTAGAAGCAATGCAGATATAATTCTTACAGGTTCGAATTGCTAGAGGCCACTTTTCCTTCCAACATTTTCCTACAAAAATCTCAGGTTCTAGGTCTTCACACCGAGCTTTTGGATGCCTTTAAGCTGAAAAAGATTCTACCTGCACGGCTTTTGCGCCGTTTTCCCATGCATGTTACTTTTCCAATGTGTGCAGATGGTTTGCGCATCAGTGACGTGCAAACCGCGCACAATAAAGAAGACAGATGCCTAGGTAAACGGGGTGGAAACAGCGCAAAGCGAATCTTTTGAGCTTCACAATGTAGCGGCTCACAGTTTGCTTACTCCCCTCGCGCTAGGGAAATCTCAAGTTTTGGGCCTAAGTTTTGGGGGTTTGGGGACCACCACTCAAACTGAGAAGGCTCCATCTGCACAGCTTTCGCGCCCAGGGTGTGGGACATTGATCTGCAAACCCTTCGCGAGCAATGCGTGGGAAAACAGCGGCAAAAACAATGTCGAGATATTTTTTTTCAAGACATGTGTCCACGCTGCAAAATATCCGAAAGAATCTTTGCACTGGACATTGATTCCAAATTCTGCGTCAACCTGTTGTCCAACACACATATCTCTATCTGCTGGGGCACAACTGTCGACTCAAAAGGTCAAGCAGCCTGGGCTGACTGAAGTTCTCTGCCCCTAACAATCCTACTCAAAACCGTAGGTTGCCAGCGATGTCACACTCACAGCTGAGCAGCATCTCAAACAGGTTTGCCCGGTCTGGAGGTAAGTCCAAGTCATCCATCAGTTTTTGAACATGCCGGTCCTGAATGCTTGCCATCAAGAAAGCCTCTCATTGCCTACCTGGTATTTCAGCTTGGATGATCCCCAGAAGTTGCAGGTCTTTAGCAACAGTGCCCCTTGAAAAAACGTCATGTAAGCCCGGAACGAAACCTGTAGCTGGTAAGCTCACAAAATCAGTTACCGCCATGAAGCCCTATCTTGCTCCTGAGCCCGAGGAGAACCCAGAATTCTACCCGTCCTGGATCACCAACAGGAAGAGTTCCTTCGTGATATGCACCTGAATAGTGGTTTCACAAAGTCCCTTTGTTGCTGTCTTTTCTTTGCTCTTCCACTTCCCTCGTGCCCCGAGCCCCAACAGCTTCTGAAACTGAACTAGCCGAAAACGAGAGTGAGCTGAATGTGCATGGGCCACGGGAAACATCACAAGTAGGGTCTCGGGTCCGGAATTATTTGGGGAAGCTTTTCATTTTTATCCTTTAACTGGGATGGCGTTCCATGCCAAGGCCTGGCTTTGAGTAAAAAGGCCAGGACCTTTGATGTCAGATTCGATTTTGAGAATATGACGCTCCACGCTAGAGCTAAAATTTGAGTACAAATGTGAGAGCGTTCCATGCCAGGGCTCGATTTTGACAGATAACGGGAGGACTTTCCACGCCAGAGCTCGATTTTGAGGAGGGATGTGAGGACGCTCCGCACCAGAGCTCAAGTAAAAACGCACACCGACCAAAGCTCGATTTTGAATACAAATGTGCAGAAGTTCCACGCCAGGGCTCGATTTTGAGCAAACATGTGAAGCCGTTCCGCACCAGTGAGGGTAGAACAGTGAGGATGTTCCCTTCGCCTACTGCAAACATGGTGATGACAGGATTTGGGCGCAGCGCCCCCCATTTGCAAACATCATGATCGGCACAACCTTCCCTTACTGCAAGCATGGTGATGACATGGTGCTTCTTTTTTATTGCAAGCCTGGATGGCCTAGAAAAAGCAGGGGGGTTGGGGGGGGCACAGCCCTCGATTTGCAAACAAAATCAGCCGCACAAAATTCCTGGAAACATGGTGATGACATGATTGTTTTTTATTGCAAGCATGGATGGCCGTGAAAAGCAAGGGGGTTAGGGGGCGGCAGCCTCCCCCATTTGCAAACAACATGATCCGCATGACCTTCCGTTACTGCGAGCATGGTGATGATATGGCGGTGCTTCTTTTTTGTTGCAAGCATGCATGGCCTAGAAGAAGCAGGGGGGTTGGGGGGCGCAGCCCCCCATTTGAAAGCAGAATGATCCGCACAACCTTCCTTTCCTGCAAACATGGTGATGACATGATGGTTATTTATTGCGAGCATGGATGGCCTTAAAAAGCAGGGGGGTTGGGGGGCTCAGCCACCCCATTTGCACAGCAAATGATCTGCATAAGCCTCCCTTGCTGCAAACAGTGGACATGTATATGTTCTCATAGGGGTTCCCCCCACTCACTTGCTGCTAGCAGTGAGGGCTTAGAGTTTGCCAGTCATCGTGTCCGTTTAGGGTTCAGAGTTTGCGAGCCAACATCTCCTTTCAAGGTTGAAAGCTTGCCAGCCAACTTTTTGTCTTAAAGCTCAGGGTTTGCCAGCCATCTTTCAATTTTTTGTTTCGTTTTTTCTTTTCGGCTTTCTGCTTTCCTTGCTACTTTCTTTCTTTGTCTCTGTCCAGGAGGATCCGAAACGCCAGAAGCAACGACAGTTCCGAGGATTGCGAGCCCCAACCCCACGAGCCCCCAAGAAGCCAAAATAACAGCAAAGAAGAAGCAAATGGCAACAAGGCTGAAAGCAGGGAGCAGGAAGCAGTGATAAGAAATTCATGACCAAATGTTTAGAATTGTGAAAGCATAAGGAGAAAATATTAAACCTGCTGCACAGTGGCGGAAAATGCGCAAATCATGAAACATGAAGAAATGTGACCCAACATTGCAGCTTGTGATGGAAACAAGGTGAAACATGAACAGCAACTTTAAACATCATGAGCTATCTATCCTAATGCAGTGTGATGGATTATGCAATACGATGAATCATGATGATGCGAATTCAATAAAGTGATGACGGATGATGAAATATCACGAGAAATTAATACAAGTGACACAAAGGAAGATTTCAACATATACTCTTGGCGATGATGAGAAGCAATGACTGCCGCAACGAAAACGGTCTGGATACGGACGACCACCTGGCTGGCAACATCCATGTCATCAATACCATCAGCATGTGGTTTTGATGGTGGTAACACCAGGAATGACTACAGAAAACTAGGACGAACATGAACGCATGGTGGAAAGCCCAAGATGGATGCTGCTGCGAGAATGGCCATAATAGCTGGTACAATAGAACATGGTTATGATGGGAGGCAGGCTGAGAAAAGAAGAGGATTGCACACAATAGCAGCAAGCTGAGGCATACTGATGCTACTGTCAATGTTGATGCTGAGAGTGACACTTCCGTAAGTGCGTAGTGGGACGACACGAGAAATGCTTAGTGGTCAAGGTAGTGCACATGATGCTGCTGCTGCTGCCGCCGCTGATGATGATGATGATGATTGCAATGGCGAGTGTGATTTCGAAAAGACATCAGCAGCACGGAAGGCCCGATGATGCATGCAGAAACTTGAAACAAAAAGAACTGGGCTGATAATCTGGCGGCTAGGAAAAATGATGAGCAACAGATACTCCATGGCTGAGAATAGATGATGCTGATGCTCAGGCCAAAGCTGGGATGACGATGGTCACGATAATTGATGGAAGAAGTAGCCGGTGAATGGGGATAGGTGACAATAGATCACCCATGCCAGAGCCTGAGGGCTCAGTAGGTGTTGGAAAGTCAAATGCCCAACTGCTAAGGCATTTGAATTCGGAAGACGGACCACCCTAGCTTACATGATGTAAAGCAGAAACATATATTACAGTGATCTCCGCGGCCAGAATGGCAGACACATCAGACACATGTTAGACTTTTAGGGAAACGGCACTTTTAGGGAAACGGCACTTATCGGAAACTCTTATCACTACCAGCAGCTCACCTGGTCCGTCATGCCATCCTCCATGAATTCGGATGCAGAGATTGGCTTTATGGGCTGCTCCTCGTCAGCGCTGCTCTGGTCCTGTGATGAGATGGGATGAGACAGGAAACTCCAAACCAATCTCAACAGCTTCCTCAACAAGGAGACAACGGCTGTGCCCATCTGTTGGCGTGTCTTTACAATAGTCAGCAAACAAATCCCAGGTTCGCGAAAAGCATTGTATGCTGCGCTGAAGATCTTGATCAGCTCCCGGGTGGTCCGGGCCACTCGGATGGATTCCCGCTTATTCTGGTCCGCACCCTGCGCATCGCTTTCCTTTGCCGCTTTCATGGTGATGTCCACCTGTGTTGACTCGAGGTCCGATATTCCCACATGTTGCATGTGCAGGGGCAAATGAAGCACATAGTCCTACGGCATGATTTGCGAGGTTGTGCTATTGGCTTCAAAACCAGCAACGCATTGTGCTTTGAAATGGCGGCCGTGCCGACTCTAGGACCGTAGGCAAATCAGGCTGAGGACCTCACTCGTCCTTCGCAGCGAATTCTAAGGCGCGCAACGCATCTGAGGACTAGATTCTACATTGATGCCTTGCAGTCATGATGGCTCGCAAATAACAAAATGATATACATTTCGGACAGTGACATGAGGCTCCGTGTGGAACGCATGTTGGACTTCAGCGAAGGAAGTTTTTCTTTGCATCCGTCCAAGACCCTTCAAATCCTCAAATGTTGAGCGTTTGCAGCTTACCTTCAAGCAGCCCATTTCCGTTGAACTACTGGGCAACTCAAGGAATCAGGCGAAGGAATTTTCAGACCGCCCCAACCAGCGCAGCATTTTAAACCCTCCCACATAGACTGCCAGGATGACGTTGAAGATTCCCATTGTCACCAGCATGTAGCTGGCAACCTTTGCTGGACTTACGGTAATTTTGTTTCACTTGCATGGTTCACCCTACAAAATCAAGAGTAATGCTCAAGCCAACCAAAGCAACGTAGAAGAAGACAAAAATGAAGCCATACTCCGTGGCAAGCATGGTTTGCAGCGGCCGACCGTCATCATTAATGCACTCGCCTAGCCAGCTGGAAGTTTGTGCTATTTGTGCAGCAACCACTCGAGTGTAGGGTTCGTGCGGTCAGGGTTGGCTTCAGATATGCAAACATCAGGCCGAAGGCTGGATACCGGACGATATAGGCTCTTCAGATCGAGGGTTTGAGGAACAAGAAGCATCGCTTTGTTTCGCAGTGATTTTCATGCCGGACTCTGAAGGCCAGGAGGATTTTTACAACTGCTGTTATTATCAATGGTATTGGTACTGGGACCAACCACGACGATCTGCCAGTACTACTAGCCATGACAAAAAGAAATAGCGTAAGGGGTGCCTAACACATACTCCAGCTGGCAGAAGACTCTCACACTCCCGCCTGTGAAGCACCTGAATGCGGTGAACATGGACGTAGGGATGTTGTCCTTAGCAAGGACGTCTTGTTGTACCCATCTGGGAAAACAATTATGTCAATTGGCACATGTTCTCATGTTCTGGCCATGCACCGAAAACGTACCTCCCACAACCTTTGTCTTTCTCGGCCTTGTTATAGCGATTCTAGCATCACCTGATGTGACTGAAAGCAAGTGTCAAAATAGCCGTGAAAACCCATCTCGACCGTCCGTTCAGCGCTGCCAATGGTCATGGTGGCGAAGCCCGCGATCACATAAAGCACCGCAAATAGTAATACAAAGGCCAAAAGCAATGTCCGAACACCGGCCAACAAACCTTTCACCATCAAACGCAGGTCCCTCATCATCTTGACCCGGAAGACCTTGGCAACTACGTCTGGTCATGAACCACAAGCAAACAACTGGACTGGAGTGACAAGATGCTATTTACTTCTGCATCTTGTGAAAACTGTGCATCAGAGATTGAAATTCGCGCTGATACTTGTGCACACCCAAACTAACATTGCTCCTCCTCTTGATGCTACAGCTATTACGACTAGTGCTACCGGTGGGTGGTTGTGACAATGTGTATGCCACTCCCACTGACGCCGCTTGCTAATCTGCGCTGAAACCTCCAGCGCTGGCACCCAAACTGGCTATACCACTCCTGTCAAGTGTAGGCTCGTAACTCCTCGAATGGATGGACTTCTTACTGCGACAGCTTCGTTGGCTTGTGTAGAGTCAGATTGTCTTCTCTCTGAATAGCAAGGCAGCGCATGCCGTTGTCAACGTCTTACTTCACCGTCCTGACAAACCAACAGCAGCTGCTCATCTCACCTCCATCTGAATAAGGCATCGACCTTGACGATGCGGACCAAGCGGATGAGCCGGCAGAGCCTGGGAAGGGAGGTGTAGACACCGGAACCCTGAACCCGTGTCCCAAACACTAAAGCTTGCACTACGCCTACTGCTCTTGAAATCGGAAGTCATGAGCTCTAAGCTCTCAAATGGTACAACAACATGAAAAGCTGAACCGGGAATTCGCGCCTAAGGAGGGAAGCGCTGGAGATATCGGTCGGGCTGCCAGCCAGATGGACAACAATGTCAATCCTTCGGCTTCGTTTTTCTTGTTCCCAGCAGTTGTTTTCCCTTGTGCAGCTTTTCTACTCCTCGAGAAATTTGAGAAGGTGTAGCAGAGCAGAGTGTGGAGGAAAGGCTTCGGGCTTTGGGGGGAAAACGCGCTGACTCACAACGCGCACTTGAGCTAGGGCTCCCGGTCATCTATCACAAAATAACGCGCGGGGCATAACATGCGGGCCCTATTTACGGGACAATCAAGAAAAAGGCTTTGATGTGGATTGGCCCCCCCTCCTTTTCGAAGATCTTTTCTCTTGGGCTGCGGCGCATCGGCCGAAGGCAGGATTGCACTCTACTAGCAACACTTCGCCACCAAACTACATGACCGTCCCCACGTATGTAATTGCAATTGCCGAAGTTTTCGTTTTCTTTCTTTCTTTCTTTCGATGCGGTTAGGGTTCTGTGAACGCGCACTTGACTACTACATGTATGGGTCTACTGAACATTCAGAAGTGCCTCGCACGTTCGGAATGCTCGCCCAAAGCTTAAAGGTTTTTGTTTAGGCTTTGGAGCTTAGGTTCGAGGGGCACGGCTGCAAGTCTTCCTTGACAGTATGATCCAATACAGTTCAATGGGCAAACGTCCTTTCCAATGAAAACCAAGAAGCGTGCTGATCGCAAGCAAAAAGATATCAAACCTGAGGCCAAGACAGGAGCGACTAGGATTGAAAAGGTCTTTGGCATACATTAAGATTCTGCAGGGTCTGAAGGGTCGCAGCAAGGTGTTTGCCCGTGCTAGCCCTCAATGCCAAAACTCACAGCAGATCATGTTGGCACCAAGCCGGCAAAGGAGCTAAAGCACTCATGCTTCAATCAGGGCTAGATTCACCGCGTACAAAGCATTTACGAAGCCGTGGAACCCTCACATCGTGTCGTATGCCCAATCAATCCTGCCGAATAAGATGAATAAAAACGCCTGATGCCTGCTAGCGTGGGTACACCTAAAACTGAACGCCATCCCATCAGCTTATCTCCCCCAAGGCCAACAGGTCAACAATGATTTATCCCAGCCACCAGTTCCACTTTTGTTCTGAGCCATGCCAGTAGCCACTCCAGCCCAGCACGTACATGCGCAGAAAGATCTCCTTGATTGAGCGTGGCCATCTGTCGAAAGCCAGTTCTCGAAATCTATAGTCCCCCGTAAGTAGATAGATTCTATCTACTTAAGGGGGACTATACATGGGCTGGCCCGCCTCCAAACGCAAAGCACAATCTCCAAACCGGCTGCCGGCTTAAAGTTCGAAAGTATGACTAGCTATGGCCCCGGGCCGGCAACCTTTATCCCTCCCACATTCTCTGTTGGCAAAGATGCCAAGACCATGAAGAACAATAATGCATTTAAGGACAAGCCAGGATTCTGACAGCAGGAAAAAGGCAAACGCCAATTCCACGTAGATCCAGCCGGGCCAGTCCCTGTCAAAGGAGCCCCTTCACTCTTTGAAATGGTCATTGGGCAAGCTCATCTTTACTCCACATCACCGACCTTAAACCCTAAAAAAAGATTTCTCTTGGACTCCTGTATAGCGGGTCTGTCTGAAAGCCGGTCACGATGCCATTGGCAAGTATAACGATGGCCACGAAGGGCTCGAGGTACATGATGGGATGCCTGGGAATGCAGCGCATGCTCTCAGGGACCCAAAAAGGCGGCTACCACAAGAACTTGCCATGACAGCAAGCGCTGCTACAGCCAGAAACTAGATGACAGCAGAAGGTCTTAGGAGCAGTGGACAGAACAGGGGTGGGGAGCTCTGTCCAAAGAAGCTCCCCAGTCCCCTCCTCCTTCCCTGAAGATTCTCTACTGTCGTTTAATTAGGCTCACAGCAGCAGCCTTGGCTTTCCTACTCTCACCGGGAATAAAGGCAAGACCATGCGAAAAGATCCACCACCATTGTGGCAGATGGAAGAAGAAAAGGTCAGAGAAAGGGCTCCCGCGGACACGCGGCACTGCTGACCGAGTCGCCCACAGATGCGAAAACAAAACTATCTCGAAACAAGACCCTAGCAGAAGGTGGAAGCTTTTGCCTGCTCATGGATTCCTGCGGGAATAGCTTGGGGGGCATCATTTCGTTCACCTTCATTTTTTTCATGCTGTACCATTCCCAGTGTCTGGCTCTGCGGGTCCTACCCTTACCCCAACGTACACATCTCATTTTGTGTTGCAGGTATGTCATTCCTAGTGTCTGGCGTACCTGTGTAATAAAAAAGGTTCATTCATTTTTCGTGCATGTTTGATTATGTTATTTGGTCCTGTCTTAGGTTCAGCGAATCAGCACTTGCCTCGCTAGAGTGTGTGCCACAAGCTGCTCACAAAGGTTGTCACCCGACAGACCACAGGATTTACGTTGCCCTGTTGAGGGTGCCTGGCCCTCGCATTGCACATGTCAGAAGGTTCGCACAAGCACTTGTGACAGACTTGCTGAATGCTCTTCCTGAACACTTGCGTGAGCATGCCTTTGACACATGAACGCGGAAAGTATTGAATAGGATGATTGAAAAGCAGACTTACGCTGCGCATGCTGCATCGGAATTGGAATTCCAGTTGATCCCTCAGTAGTTCTGCGCTTCACAGTGTGATTTGCTAAGTTTTGGGCAGTCTGAGCCGGCAAGAACCTTAAGCCCAATGACGTTATCCGTCAACACTTTTGGGCATCACAATGTGATCCATCAAAGGCGTCCCACTCTGATCCCTCAAGAACTTTTTGGCGTCACCGTGTGATCCCTCCAAATCTTTGGGCGTCATGGTGTCCGCAAGAGTTTTCTGTGTCATGGTGATCCCTCACGAGCCTGAAGCACCATGGTGTGATCCTTCAGAACTCTTGGGCATCACGGCGTGGTCCCTCAAGAATCGCGAGTCACGTTTCTCTCAAGAGTTTCCAGCTTCATGGTGGGATGATCTCTCAAGGGTTTTGGGCATCGCGGTGTGTCACGCTGTGACCCCTCAAGAATTTTAGGCTTCACGGGGTGATCCTTCGCGGGTTTTGGGTGTCACGGTGTGATCCCTTCCGAGTTGGCGTCACGTCGTAATCCATCGAGAATTCATGTCATCACGTTGTGTTTCTCCAGGGTTTGGGCGTCACGGTGTGATTCCTGAAACGTGTTTGGCGGCTGATGCCTCAAGAGTTTTGGGCCTCACAGTGCAATCCCCCAAGAATCTTAGGCATCATGGTGCGATCCTTCAAGGGTTTTGATCGTGACGGTGTTATCCCTCAAGGGTCTTCGGTGTGTAGGTGATCCCACAAGAGTTTCGGGCGTCATAATGTGATCACTCAAGAATTTGTGGCGCCGCGGTGTGACCCCTCAAGAGTTTAGGAGGTCAGACGTGATTTCTGCCTAGTCTTAGGCGTCATGATGTGATCCGTCATAAAGTTTGGGCGTCGGTCAAGATACAAAGGGCCCAACGATTACCGGCATCAAGGTGTGGTCCTTTAGGAAATTGAGCTGCAGCGGTGTGATCCCTCAAGAATTTGGGGAAATTTGGTCCTCACGGTGTGTGCCATCAAGAGTTCCGGGCGTCACCTTGTGTTTTCTCCGACGCGTCAAGAGTTTTGGTACGGCGTGATTTCACAGGTTTTGAGCGTCTTGGTTTGCTTCCTCAATGCGCTTTGGCGTCACGGTTCGATCGGTGTGATCGCTCAGGAGTTGTAGACGTCACGGTGTAATCACTTAAGAGATTTACGCATCAATGTGTGATCCCTCATGAGTTTTGGGCATCATGGTGCAATCCAGCTGACTTGTGCGGATCTTGCGTCTAGGTGGAGGTGTGGGCGTTGTGGTCTTCAGAAAGTGACTATTGCCACGGGCCCGCTCAACCCAGCCCAGGCCAGGGGCGTTAGTTAGTAGCAATTTGAGATAGTCCCTCACAAAATCTGGGCTACTGCAACAAAGGAATGTCTGCCTCACCCAGCAATCCTAATCCTCAAATCCTGGGCATCCTGGCCTAGAGCCCCACGTACATCTTAAACTCAGAATACAAGATCCCGCACCCAAAAACCTAAACCGCTATGTATCCTATGTACCGAAAGATCCCTTTATCATCCGTTTTCAGGAACCCCTAAATGACCAGGCAGTCAAGAGAGGGAGTCAGACACGCACACCATGCACGTGGCAAGCATACAGAATGTGTGCATGAGTGTTTCATCTTGACCACGGGGGGATATTCAGTGGTTGAGTCCTGATGGAGTGCATGCTAGCTAGTAAGACACTGACTTGGCATCATCAGTCACACCTGTGTCACCACAGTGTGATGACTGATGTGGCTCCTCAAGAAATATCTCTGATGTGTCACTGCCCTTGCCCGGCCCATGGTTTGAGGCGTGCAGGCTGAGTGGGTCAAAGCAGCAGCAGCAGCCGCCGCCAAGGCCCCGAAACTGACTGTTGGGAGAAAGCACGAGACAGAGTCACTCCGCAGGGGCGGATGATGCAAAACGGAGAGCCATGCAAGCGGGAATAACCGCTTCTAGGCTTCTGTAAGAGATGTGTAGTGCCAACGCGGAGAAGGCTGGAAAATGAAGCAACAACATCTCAGCGCTATCGACAAACCCAGAACACACTAGTCCACTGCCTGCTTCAGAAATACGGCTCCTGATCATACCTAAAGCGGGAACTGCTGCAAAACCTTGGAAAGCGGACGGGACCAACCTGCCGTTCATGTCTGGCACCATGGTTGCTGCAGTTATCAAAAGTACAAGAGTACGCAGCGGTCAGGCTGCTTCTGAGCAAGCCCCGTGCCCCAAAAATGGAAGCTGGGTCCGCAACTTGTTTGCTTCAGCTTGCCATCCAGAATTCCCATGCCATCTCGCTCTCTCACTCACTCAGGATTTGAAAGCGTTTTGCTTCAGTGCCTGCCCGCAGCCTGTTCGCGAAGAAAGAATGACGAGTTCAAACTGGAGGAGGAAAGATGGTCTGCCTTCTTTCGCTGCTGCCTTGCCTGCCTTGAAATGCATGCTGCCTTCTTCAGCGCACATGCCATGTCATGAAAACCCTGCCACATTTGAGCTGGAACACAGCTAAAGCGCCGCTGCATAATGCTGGTACGGCATGGGCCCTGTCAATGACTGATGCCTTCTTGGATTTCTGCTGTCACTGCTGCACACTCAGGTTGCGAAGGAATCGCGAATTACAACGGAGGCCATACGTAGTTTTTGGAATTTGTGGCTTGGCTTGTTGGCTTGCGTTCGGCGGTGGCAGCTTCTCCGGACGAAATGCGCGATCCGTCCGCTGCAATGCTGAGTCGGGTTCTGCTCATGAGTTCTGGCTGTTGGCGTGAATTCCAGCATCAAAAATTAAGCGCAGCCCTCTGACTTTTTCGCAGATTTCATGACTGCAGCCGAAGACAAATGATGCCAGCATTGCTGGAACCGTGCCTGGTGCAAAGGGTGGCAGGCCTAATGCCAACTCCTCAGGCGGTCGCTTGCTTTGACAGCTGTGTCATACCATGCCAGCACGAAGCAATCCAGCATGCATGATGGAAATTCACTCCAAAACCTCCAGCTACATGCTCAGACGGTGCCACTCCTCTGATTACACAGGAAATTGAGCTACCAGTGCACGCTGGTGCATGCGCCGGCGCATGAAGCGCTTCAAACCATGCTGCCTGGCCTGTTCAGCACATGTGGTCTTTACGCAAGATCGCAGCCATGAGTTGGATAATATGTCAAGAGGCAAAGCAGATGGCAACAAATGCCGGAAACTCGAAAGATAATGACAGTGCTGTGCAACGGTTTGTCGCTGCATGTCAGTCTAAAACAAACCCAAGCTACAGGAAGAAGAGCGCGCCTATCCGAGATAGTTTCTGTGATGGTTCATTCCATATGCGCACCAATTTGGACCGAGGCCGGTGCGAGCAACACACTGGCTGGAAATGTTGATTTTCAGATGGTGAATTGGAATATTGACCGGCAATCGGGCTGCTTTCAAAATCAGCGGAATGTTTTTTTGTCATCAGTGCCTGAGAATGCAGGGTAATAACAACAGCGAATGCATGAAGGTTGTGATTCTAACGAACCTCTGTTTGACCGCCAAGCGAGATGGGCTTGATGACAGCGTCGGCCTACGCACAGAAAACCTGATGTTGCCGTGTGTGAATGCGCAAGTGTGCGTGTGAGTGGTAGAAATGGAAATTTAATGATTTCGATGCTACGAAAACGGGAAACTGAGGAAGAATGGCAAACGCGATGGCAGCAAGAGCGCCAAACAAACTAGTTATCGGCCAGAGCAACTCGGCTGCATCCACTCACCTGCATCTTTGTTTTCTTATTCTTTTTCTAATTTCTCCGAAAAAACGGCATCCGCGTGGCAGAATTCTGCCATTCAGGAGCCCGCTTGGCAGAATTCTGCCAAACGCTGAATGGCAGCATGACTATTACACATGCTGTTTTTTTGCTGTTAGGATTGCAGTAATATGCAGAATGAGAAAAGAGACAGACCCTTGAGGGCCACGAAAGCCTTCTTCAAGGTGAGGTATGTAAGGATTCTGATGACCGCAAACGCACTCCTGGAAAAGGATCACGATGATGAGCTGAACTCGACTGTGCTGATAAATTCTATAAATTCTAAATCATCGTCATCAGGAGGACCATGGAAAGATGTTTTGGCAATCTAGCTCGCCAAACATGGCTCTATCATGGACCCGTCTAGCTTCTTTGATGAACTCCTAAGTTCCAGCTCTGCCACTGTTAACGTTAAGAAGTAAGAAGTGCTGATTTGGCTCCCTGTTTGCTTGCACCTCTGTGCACCTCCACTGCTATCAGTTCCTGCCTTCCGGATTTGTATTTGATGATCTGAGTGCTTATTGAAACAACCCCTACATAATCGCTATGCAACTTGAAGGGTGAATTTCATTCCTCTTCCGAGTTGTGTCTTCTTCCCTATTGCGCTGCTTCACTTGGTCGCCCGCTGTTCTTCTCCAGTTTCATTTGGATTCCCCAAATTGGAAATTAAATAGCAAGCTGAGGACCGGAGAAGGACCAACGCATCCTGAAACACCACGTCAACTGGTGTGTATGCAAATCCTCAAAAACCTGTCATGAAACACCTGCATACGTTCTCTGAACGCAGCCCAAGCACATTGGCTCCGGGGGTGCTGCCAGGTCGTTGATGCGTACCTCACTCGTCCGGCGTTGTAAAAGGAAACTTGTGGCTAAGGAAAGCCTACTCCAGAGAACCAAAATATTCAAATGTTACTATCTGAACTCACCGGTGCAAAAGTCAGCTCTGCCACAAGGCGGTTGGTGTCACCCGCCACCAAAATCTCCCTTATGGCCTTGTACCTGACACGCTGTCTTCCAATTCGGCAAAATCTGGAACAACACCAAAGGGCTAATCCATCCCCAGGCAGTGCAGTGCAAGATGTAGTCATACGGGCCAAGGTGCTGGTTGAGCATGGGACCAAAGATCAACTTGTGCACCTGTGCCAAGGGGAATAGGACTTGTGTCTGTTTTCAGGGCTAGGGTTCCAAATTTACGCCTTTGGCGTCCAGGATAAAACTGCAAAGAGTATTGATAGTTCGGGCTTGTCTTGGGCAATCCTCATGTTGGAAGAATGCAGCTGGATGCTTGTTGGTCCCTGGCACCCCAAACCCTGAACTTCAGCACCTCCGTCTCTTGTGACATGAGGATTTCCAGCAAAGGCATAGCCGGCACACAGTTGTACTTGGGAGCACGCTTTCTGAGCCAGTCCTTGTTGGAGTCATGTCTTGGGCTGTGTCTTGGGCTTTCCTCCAGTGGCCAGTGCCAAACTGGTTTCCCCATGGAGAAATCCTTGTTCACCGAGTCCCCCTGCAAGCGGAACCTAGCAGGGGTTTGAGCCATGTCGCCCACAAGTATGGCATCGTTGGGGATTCTCAGCCCAATGTGCTCAATGGAGACAGTCTTTTGAACATAAAGCACCAAAACCTGAACCCCCGCAAAAGCTTTGAAGTAAGGATACAGGCTGGCCACCAGGAGTTCAGGGAATTGACTGAGCTCTGGCTTCGTCGCGTTTCAACGAACTGAAGGCTGATGAACCTCCAAGTTAGACTTTAGGGTTTGCATTGTGGGGTGCAAGAATCTTTCAGATGTGAGGTCCGGGGCTTCGGGTATCAGCTTTCCAGATTTGGGAAGCTTTTCATGTAACGTCTAAGTCAAGAGTTTAATTAAGCTTTGGTTGCTGGCATTGATGTTTGCGCAGGTTTCCCGGCAAGTTGCTCGCCGAGGAGGTTCACAAAGTCATTCATCTCCTCGCAGACGAGGGAAATTATTTTTCAATCATCTTCCCAAAAGCCAGGCCAAAGAGCGGAAAAACACGATAGCAATCCCATCCCCTAGGAGCCCTAGCGCCTAGAAACATCCCAAATGAAATTTTGCCTAGTTTCCTCCGATCTAGCAGCACACTAGAATCTCAAGTGTATGTCTGATCATCTTGTAAGAGAAACATCCGAAAATAAGGTAATACAGGATTACCTTCGTAGCCTTCAAATTCGCAAAGCCAGACTGTCGATTATCTCCGTCAACATGAAATTGCTCCATGCGTGGGCTCGTAACGTTGCAGAGGGTCCGTTTAAGATGGGTATAGTGGTGCTCTAAGGTTTGAATTATTTTAGGAGCTTATCCAGTTGAAAAAGTAAGATAATCCCTTGAAGATTGCATTGTGACGGACGCCAAGAGCGCCCCAAAAGCAACTCCAAGATCACTACGCATCACGCAGGAGCACAGCCAAATGCGAAGGAGCGAACGCGGTTTTCGAGTCAAAATGCGCGGATCCTCCTAGGAGCCGGTATTCGAATGAAACCGGAGCGCCACCCTGCGTGAAGGCGCAATTCTGAATCATAGCGCCGCACGTAAAACCAACACGCACGCATGGACGGTGGCGTGTCGAGCTCGAATTGTGAGGAGGCCCTTCAAAACACATGTCCAGAGCATGATTTCGAGCTCGGCAGATACCTCAGCCAATTCACATTTTCCGCATACAAGGACTTGTGGTGTTTTCTCTCTTTTGGGGAACCATGACATATGGCATGTCCCAAGACCTATCTAATGGACTAGGCACCTATGTAAATCCCAGCCTCCATCTAATTTTTTCATGTGATTCGAGAAATTCCACAGCAACTGGTGCTTCTGTTCAAGTCGGCTTCTCTAATACCATCTCCTCAGAGTATACTACTCCCAAAACTGCTCCTACCTTATTCTACTCTAAGGTAACTCAAACTCCACTTGAATGAATTAGACCCTGTCCTCCTCGGTATATCTAGTAAGGCCCAGAGCTGCCACCGCATCCAGGAGGCAGCTCCCAGAGATCAACTGTCCTTTCTTGTTCGTGGGTTTAAGCGGGTTACTGAACGCATATCAACATCCAGAACTTGCCAAAAAATGAAGCTGGATCTGTTTCTGAACTAAACTGACGCAAGGAAGACGTAAATTCTGCAACTGAAGCGGCTCAGTGTCTTTGAGACAAGATACCGAGCCTTAATCGCAGCCGATTCTTCACTGATTCTGCCTCCCGCTTCCCAAGATTCGTCAATCCATTCCTGAGCAAGGGGTGCTGCGACCCCAGGAATTCCTCGTGCTCGCTCTCCAGCGTCTGATCCTGCTCCTTCTTTTCCTCCTCCACTACTTTTTCTGAGTGTTCTTCCAGGTCCGGCACTTCGGAGGCTGAAACCTCCTGCAACACATTTGGCTGAAGCAGAGGGCTTTCTAAAAGCGACGCAGAGTAAACGTCCACCAGCTGCTGCCGGAAGGTTTGCCAGGAGGCATCAAGATGCTGCTCGAATGCCTTCTTGTCCATCTGGTGCACCAGCTACCAAATCTTACAAATGCAGCTAATGGCTCAGGATAGTGCTTGTAGCTGCTTGCGATGATGGTGGGGACTTTGTGCCGATGGTAGCGGTTGCAGGCGTAAGACCATTGGTAGCAGCTTGCGTTTTCGTCTATGGTTCTTGCTTGCAGTTGTGATATTTTTTGAGGTATTTGTGCATGACAGTTGCTGTTTGGCTCTGCGGCAACGACCGCGACCGCTGTGCTATCTATGCTTGTTTCGGCTGCAGCGGGCAAACAACCAGTCGAACCAGGAATACTGAAATC
This sequence comes from Symbiodinium pilosum, assembly GCA_905231905.1. Lineage (NCBI taxonomy): Eukaryota > Dinophyceae > Suessiales > Symbiodiniaceae > Symbiodinium > Symbiodinium pilosum. The sequence goes on along the minus strand of CAJNIZ010046104.1, from coordinate 21,999 downwards.
CTGTCTGCCCCCGAGACCCTACCCCCTCTCTACGACAACGCACGAAAACTCACCCCCTTCCGCGGAACAGATTGAACAAATGGTAATGATCATCATTCTGGGACTGATCGTAGTAATTGTGGTGGTGGTGATTGTTGCTGTCGCTCTTTCAGTGATGATTCCTAGGCAGTCCACTGCATGACACCAGGATCAAGCTTCGCGGGCATCACATCTGTGGCAGGAAGAGTCAAGGAACTTGTCAGAGTGAGGGTCATGCGTGAGGTACATGTTCTTGCCAATTTTTGAGTCATCCTCGTGCATTGCCTCAGCTTCCTTGGCCAGCTGTTGTGAGCCAGTGAGCCGAAAACTTCAAAGACTTTCATAAAGTCACGAAAACAAATGAAGCTACAGCGACAAGCGTTTGGGAAGAGAAATACTTAGGGAGTGCTATGGTGATACTTGCTCAAGCTTTTGAGAGGCCTACGCCTACTTTGACTCAACAAGCACGCGGGCACAACCAGCCAGCTGAACAAAAAACAACACAGGTGAGTTCGCGTGGGGAGTCGCTTGGCGAGTTGTCCATTGGCCTCGAAGTCCTGTCGTGTATCTGGCTTCAGGTTTCATCGGTTCGGGGTTGTGCTCGTCACCAAGCATATCGAGTCCTTCAACTGTCGACGCCTTGCCTGATGCTATCGCAAGCAGGACTGCCGAACTCCTGCCCCTTCAGTATATCTTCTTCTGTGCTGGGGTGGCGCATCTACGAACATCAGAGGTTAAGCGGCACCAAGGGAGCGCAATCATGCAGGTCGGCAGACTGGTCAAGAGGCTGAGGCTGCGAACCCAAAGCAAGGATGGCTCGAGCGGATCTTTGGACAAGATCACGGGGTATCCCTTGCATCGACAGGCCAGCCACCCAGCAAATGCAACAATGAAGGTTCTCTGTTCAGCCACGTCGGAATGGCTGAAAGCCAACTTGCTTGCTAAAGCAAGCCTGGGAAGCTTCCAGAGCATAGCACATTGCCTCAGGAGAAAGAGGGACCCAGGCTGCAAGACACTCCTGCAATTAAAGGGAGCAAGTGGCTTAGAGTACGTACCAAACTGGGAGATACGCGCCAGTTGGATGATGCTGGCATGGAAGCACTGTAATCATTACCATCAGTATTGTTGGGTCTCCATTTTCTACCCATCTCCCGTGAAAAAAGGTAGTGCAACACAGCATGATTTTCCAGGGCTTGGGGGCATCGCGGAGCCCTAGGCTGTGTTAATAGGAGATTCCCAGGCTAAGTGTTTATGCTAGTCCTTGAGGGACTTTCATGGAAGGAGGCGATTTGGGCAATGCCAGCTTGAAGTTCCATGCCCCAACAATCATTTTAACCAACTCGCAATTTGAGAGAACATGCGGGGGCTATGACGCAATCCTTCAAAAAATTTGCGCGGCTGGACGCTGGGCAAGAGGAATTCCAAGCGAGATCCATCCCACAGTTTCAATGTTGTGTGATTGGTCGGCAAGAGAGGGTTGGTGGCACTTTAGCTTGCAAAATTGAAGTTTGGGAGTGGGTTCAGACGTCAGCTTCACCGAGCAGGCCATGGTCCCAGGCTTCATGGCAGGTTCGGGGGAGGTCATGGAGGGCCTATGACAAGCCAGCTATAGTGCAGAGCATGGGAAGCTGCTCGGATTGAAAGAACTTCAAAAACCAATGGACACCCTACGCCAGTCACGCAAGCACAGGAGAGCTCTTGGCCTCCGGTTCTGAAAAAGTTCCGCTGCAAAACTTGAGCAGCACCTGACCAATGAAATTTTTCATGAGCCAGGAGTGAGTAAGAATGGGAATGCGAGGATTGCCGAGAAAGATACACAGCAAAAGGACGATCTCAAACAAAAAATCAAAACAGAAGACAACAATGATAAAGACACGGATGCGGAGCATGAAAATTAAGATCACAATGCTGAGTGCAACAGCCCCCTCTCACCAGGAGACTTGCGACCATCATGCTCATGAAGGCAGGTGGTCAGTTTCAGCCAGGGTCTACATAGCTGGACATTGCTTGTATTTGCACGTTGGGTTCTTGCAGGCGGTCTACGCTATTCCGACCCAAAATGCTGCTTTCAGATCCTCCTGATGCTGACCATAGACATCATACAAACGACCATGCTAAAAGGTGAGTTCACACTAATCAGGAGTGGTGCTGGCAGCTGAAACAATCCCAAGGGCAGCAAGTGAGCGCCGTGAGCATGTTGGCGATGATGACAGGACGGGGAAAATGGACCCGGCAGTATACGATGTCAGGTGTGACGAATTTGGTGGCAATGAGTGTTGTGCAAACAACAGCTGAGGGGTCGAGTACATGCAGAGGCAAATGCTGTAGCGTCATCGCCAGGAGAAAAGCTGGCAGCTGCTAGGGGCAAAGTGGCGAACAACAACGACACGCGACAGATGATGAATGACGCGAAAAACTCGTAAGCAGACAGCCCGCATAGGCAACGATACGTGACCAATGGCAAATTAGAGATCAAGGTGATTGATTAGCAACAGCAATTGAGGTGATGATCCATAGTAGGTCCTGAGGACAGAAGAGATTGACACGGGATGGAAACATGAGGGGGATGATGCGAATGGCAATGTGTTAATGACGCATGCGCGAGAACATGCTCGTGTTCACGAAAATGAAGGGGAGGATGTCGATGCTGCTGATGATGAAGTTGATGATGATTGGGGAGCTAACGGCGAGGAGATGATGACGGTGAGGACGAGCATGATGACGAACGATGGTGACAAGGCGGAGTGTGCTTTTGATGTATGCTAGACGCAGCCTCTGAACGAGGAGGTGTTCAAAGACCGTGTATGATAGATGGTTCAAGCAGGGTGTTCATGCAAAGGATAACCGGGACATGCTGATACCACTAGACCCAAATGACTAATCAGGCTGGTGCTCAACGCAACCATGGTAATGCTCACAAATGGCAGATTTAGGTAGCCAACTAACAGAGGCGGTGGAACACACCTCTTCCATCATAGGTCAGGCTCATGCCAATGGCAATGGAAGTTATCATGGAGGGAAGGGGATTGACACCAGACAGAAAACGGCGGCGGATGATGTTGATACTGTCGCAGTATGTGGCAGCCCGATAGCGATGTTTTCATGACGTTTGTGCTAGTGTAAGTCACGACATGCAGGAAGATCAAATGATGATAGTTTTGGTGATGACAATGATGATGTTTTCTATGATGTTCTGTATGACTTCGACGGTGGTGGTGGTGGTGGTGGTGGTGGTGGCGGTGGCGGTGGCGGTGGCGGTGGGGGTGGTGGTGGGGGTGGTGGTGATGGGGGTGGGGGTGGCGATGGTGCTGGTGGTGGCGGTGGTGTTGAAGCTGATCATGATGAGGATGATGGTGATAACGGTGATGACGAGGATGACGATGCTGATGATGAAGATGATGCCGATGATGCTGATCATGAAGAGGATGACTGTGGTGGCAGTGACCCATGTGAGCTGGATGCCTGCTAGATGCAGGTAATCAATGTGGAGAGGAGGCCAAAGATGCTGCATGATGGATCCTCCAAGCAGGATGCTCATGCAAAGCGGTGCTAACACAATCTGATCAAGACAAATACATGAAACATTGGGGTGGCGCTACAGGTGGGTCATGAGCACAAATAGAAGATGCGGCAGCCAGCCAGAGTAGGAAAGGATAGAACACACATGCCACAACAGATCATGCTGCTGTCCATGGCCATGGAGGAGATCATGGACGACAGGTTCTGAGAGCAGAATGGCAGCAAATAATGTTGTAAGATTGTGGCTATGATGATGGCCGATGATTTCCATGATGGTCATAACAGTGGTGGCGGCGGCGAAGCTAATGTTGAGACGATGCTATGCGGAAGATGATGCCAATGATGATACTGGTGAGGATGACGGTGGTGGCTGCGACACGCGTGAACTTGATGCCTGCCAGATGCAGCTGCCCAGTGGGAAGAGGTCTAAGATGCTGCAAAATAGATGTCTTGTTGCTAGGGCTTTTAATGCTGCTGCTCACAATACAAGTATGTTAAACACGAACCACGACACCCTATTTGATATGCTCAAGGTAACCATGGTATTGCTCACAAATGGCAAATATAGGCACACACAAAGATAGGCGAGGATGGAAATCACCTCTCCCATCATAGGTCAGACTGATGCCCATGGCAATGGCAATTAAGGTGATCATGGATGACAGTTGCCGAGAAAAACGCGAAAGGATGGTGCTCGTGCTGTCGCACTCCCACGCCAGTGTTGAATATGAGTGTGATTGTGATGGTGGTGATTTTCACCATTGTGATGACGGTGGTGGTGCTGATGTCGGTGGTAAAGCTGATGATGCTAGTGATATGCAAAATTTGCTGCTAGTGATGGTGACAATGGTGAGGACGACGGTGGTGGCAGTTACAAAATGTGAATTCCAATGCCTGCCACACGCGGCTACTAAATGGTCCCAAATTCCACCACTGCACTGCGCAGGAAGAAAGGTTTGAGATCCAGGCACGAGAAAGGTCTGCACATGCGTCTGCGAGGCTGTATCACGACCCAGCAACCACTCTCTGTATTCATTGCTACTTCTACAATCACTACGAATTCACCTAGTCTAGGAAATCTGGTGCTACTCCCTTTCCTGGGCTCTTTTCTCATGTCTCTTGGATGGTCTCATTATGAGCTACTGCACAACCGAAGTTTTTCTGCACGGCAATGTGTCTGTGATTGGCTGGCAGCAGCTCCGTGTCCAAGGCACAGATCTTGCTCTGTTAAGATCACGAGAGCTATCAAATGCCAGCTTCCAAGAAATTTAAAGCCTTCTGGCATCGCTTGCGGTATCTCTGTTCAACAGCAAACCATTGCTAGCCAAAGTGCGCACAACAAAGCCGTGCTTCACATCAGGCCCATGCATGGCGCACGCGACATGTTCGCATGGCGGGAATTACAAGAGCTGTACATGTCCGGCTGTGGGTCAAGAGTAGAGTCACACAAAACAAGCAATGTGCACAACAAGATTTCATCAAAAAAGGGGCATTTGACCACTTTATCCTGCATTCAAACAATCCAAAACGGTGACGTCCCCAGCACACTGGATCTGCCAGGCTAGGAACTTGACACCAGAGAGTGGCCAAGCCATCTAAACGCTTTACCCGTTATCTGATATGATAAACTTGTACAAATGATGACAGGAGCACATCAAACATGCACTCCTGCGACTTCAACATCCAAAAGCTCGACCCAAATGATGCCAAACGTAACGGCTAAGTGCCTCATCCACCTGTGAGGCTCAAACTTGAAGGGGGAACAAAGAACGAACCCCAAAGACCTTTGGTTGACCAAGGCCAAAGCATAGCCTGCATTCAGCAGGAAGAGCACTTCTTCTGTTGGCTGTCAGCCTAAAACCTTCGAAAAGCTCAGACTTCGAAGATCTCAACCTCTGAGGCCTCGTCATCTGCTCGTGTCGGCTGTACGTCTTGGCCTGCTCCTTGTGTCTCATTGCTGGGTTTGCCTGCTCTTAGAGGACTGCACTGTTTTGGGTACCTGCTTCGAAGAGACAATGGGGATATCTTTGACATCTTGATGAACTTCATTACCACCATCACTTGGTCCAATCTGACTGTTCTAGCTAGCGCTGTTCATCCCTACATGGGGCCACGATTACGGCATGTAGAGGTACTGGCCCACTGATCAAGGCTTTAGGGTGCAGCGGCTGCAGGCCACATTGAAAATTTTCCTTTTCTTTTCGGCGTTGAGGATTTCGCGCCTCCATTTCCGCCCAGCGCCATGCTTGCAGGTTCGGGCACGTGGCGGTGGAGCACCTTTGGCATCGTGCAGATTTACAAAAAGCAGGAATGATTATGGTGTAGGATCACGCTGCCGCATCATCTTGGGATTTAGGCTATAATGGAAAATACGGAGAAAAAAGCCACATCATTCCATTATCATGCCAGGCACTTTAACATTGCCTACTAATGCGATCGTGATGGCTACCTGGAACGAGAAGGGCAGCAGCGGGAGCAAGCTTGTGTCCTGCAAAGCTCCAAAATCAGCGAGGGGACGGCTTACCGCTGAAGTGGAAAATATTACTGATACTACTTAAATATTCTTATCACTGTCAGTATTATACATATTCTTACTTTTGTTTTTATTGCGCTTTGCAGAGTATTTGCTGCTCTGCTAGAACTACTTTCCACTACCGACTATCAACAGGCCAGAAGCTGCTTCCGACATGAATTTGCTTCCGCGTCGTCTTCACTACAGCAGACCTACTGTACTCTCATCTTCATATGACGCACAAAGCATGCAAGAGTTGAATGCTGTTTGATAGAGGGTTGTATGTAGAACAAGATTCTTCCACTATCCCGTATCTGGCGACCTGCAAAATATCCCAGGAATCCGACTTGACCAATAAATCCGACACGCGGAGAGGAGACAAGGTCCAAAGACTCTGGGGGATAGTTCGTTGTGAGAAGTGCCGTCCTCCGTTAGGACCTTGGTCAGGACGACGGAGAACCACACCGTACCAGTCACGAAAACCAGGGGCAGCATCATCAGAGCATGCATGAGCCTCGACCCCATGGCGCTAGGGCATTAGGATTCAAGTTCCTGCTGCCAGTTTACATTTAAGGATCCAAAAACTTACCCTAGGGACCCTAGTAAGGAGAATCATCATAATGACAATAATCACAACAAAAGTAATGACAATGCCAATAAGAAGAATATTGACAGTACTTATTGTGCTGGTACGAGGAGCCAATACGACCTGAAAGCTTTCCTTTGTTGCAAGCGCATGCCCAGGGTGCCGATCTTCATCGTCAGACCAGCTGCAAAAAGGCAAGCGGTCCTACACCACAGCACCACCATATACTAAGGTGAATACATGTATAGATGGATTCTTGAGGGGGTGGGGGTTTGTTCTTCAAGCCACAGCACTGTAAGTTTTACCAATATTATCATTACTTAAATATTATTAGAAACTAAAAGATCTTACAATATCCCTAATATGAACTATTCCAGCAATTCTTGTACAGTGGGAATGTTGTACATCATACCGCAATGGGAACATTTGTGGGTGAGGAGGTTGTGATACTAGCCCGCAAATTTTCGGTCCTTTTTTCGGGGGGTTCCCAATAATGTGCAATGTAATATATTGGGCTAACATTGAGGCTACGCTACCCTAAACACAATATGCATCGTCAATATTATCACTACTGCTCTGAGTACTGTCATTACTATGACTGTTAAATAATCTGGTAATTTCAGGTTTCCATTGTCTTTTCCATTCCCTTACCTACCCCTATATCACGCCTTTTCAGGAACTGAATTTTCACAGTCTACAAAAGCATGCTCGCTGGGCTATTGCATCATCGACAATAAAAAAAAGAGGTTGTGCATGGTAATGCAGGCCAACAACGGCAGTCCCGAAGCACGCCCAGTTCACCAGGAACCGTACGGTCAAGGTGAAGAGAGCCCAGCCATCCAGTCCAGGAACTTGTGACCACCAGCGAGGGATAAAGAAACACAGGGAAGGGTGGCTAGCCGTAGTCACCGCAAAGATAATGTAGCGCAGGGGAACCCCAGTTGCTTCAAGACTTGGCACAAGTTGTGGTGCCAGCTCTGAGCGCACAAGGGTGTTGAACCTGTCCAGATGATCTTCACCCATCTTTCCTGCGTGTGGAAATGGTTCTTTAGCAATGGTTGCAATTCAAATTATTATGTTTAGGCGTTATAACTAACGGCAAAAGGCTGCTGGTGAAAGCTGGTGTTTGGCCCTTAGCATGCTAATTTGCAAGGTTGAGGAGCTTGCATCATATGTGTACAGAAGTCATGCAACTTTTCTCCCAACATTGAAGGCCTGAGCTTACAACCATGTAATCCCAAATCTTGACACTAATTTCTCTTTTCCTAATCTGTTATGCAAAAACTGAAGCCAAAACATTACCAGCCCTTCCTCCTTCTGCGGTTCCTTTGCTGTTGTACCACTTCCTCAGCGTTCTGAAGACCTGCGGGGTGTGTCGTAGGAGGCTTGAGGGCAAGCCTCCATGGGCGAGCTTGAAAGCGTTGTGTTTCGGGCTCATGCGGAACGGCTAGAACTATTCCAATGGCTTCCCTCAACTTATAAAGCTTGTGAGGATCTTTTTCTTCACCCTGACAATGGAGTTGCAAGATCTTAAAAATCTACGTTCTATTTGCCTAACCGGAAAATATCCGCGGAGAATCCCCGTAGTGCGCGACCACAGAGTGTAGCCCTCCAGTGAATAAAAAGGCCTAACCGCATGGCAAACCACAGAGTGTCCCTGCAGTGCCCAACCGCAGAAGATCCCAGCTGTGCCACGTGGTTCAGCCGCGTAGTATACCCGCCGTGTCCAAACGCAGAGCATCCCTGCAGTGCCCAACCTCAACTGATCCCTGCAATCCCTCCAACCCCGGTACGGTTCTCTGCCGCGAACCCCAACGTCTTCCTGCCCGCAACACCCAACCGCAAAAAATCCTTGCAGCGCCCAAACTCAGAGTATCTCTGCTGTGCCCAAGCCGCACAGTTGTTATGTCTGTAGGCTGGCGCGGTTTAAGGGTTTAGGGTTTCGTAATTGCATTGGTGATCCATTCTCCGCATTTTTGTTGGAAGTCGTTGATGATGCCGCTCCGTAACCAGATTAACGTAAGACGTAAGTAAGGGTAAGGATGTTCGAAATACATAATTTGGGGTTTGATTGCTGATGTTGAGGCCTGTCATTCTTCAGGGCCCATACAAGAATGAAATACCCTCGGCCGCAAGCGGCCGAGTTGTCCCACCCGGTCAAGGCCTTGTCACCGAAGTTTGGAGCCGAAACCAGCGGAGCTGTGCAAAAGGCTGTCCGTGTTTGGAGTGGGTGCCAACACCGGCGCAGCTAGCTCCACATTTTACCACTTTTATTACTACTACTACTACTACTACTACCACTACCGCTTGCCACCACCACTACCATTACTACTACTCCTTCTAAAGTTGTAAAACATGCCTGGGGAGGGTGCACTTCTACTTGTTCCCCAATTTTTTTGTGGGCTTCTTATTTTAACTGCGTCGCCGCTCATCCTCAGCGCTCCATGTCGCGCGCCCCCGCCGCACCTTCCCGCCGCCATCTCGAGGTCCCGGCTGTCCCCCTCAAAGTACCCTTCAAGACCCTGCCATCCGCATCCCTACGTTCAGCTCTCATCTCCTTTAAAGCGCTGTTCCACACCATCTCGTGGTCCCGGCTCTCAATAGTCTTTCAAACCATGCTGCCGCCATCACGGGGCCCGCCCTCCTCCCCTTTCCCTGCGGGTCCCACCCTCCCCTATAAAATACTCCCGCTATCCTCCCATTTAAAGTACTCTTCCAGACTAGTCTTCCAGACATTCCCGTCACCACCTCGGGGTCCGCAGCGCTGCTCCATTAAAAAATCGGGTCCCAGCCTCTCTGCTGTCTCCTCCCCACTTTGTAATCTTCCAGACCTTCCGGCTGCCATCTCGGCCCTCCCGTCGTGCGGAAAGACTTTGAAGTAATCTTCCAAACCATGCAGCCGCCCCGGGTTCGCGGCTCTCCTCCCCTCTTCCAGACCCTCCCGTTGCCATCTCGTTGTCGGCTCCTCCCTTTCAAGTACTTGCCGCCATCTCGAGGTCCCGGCTCTCCTCCTTTTGGAAACAAACTTCCAAACCCTCGCCACCATCTCGGGGTCGGCTCTTCGCCCCCTTTACAGTACTCTTAACTCAGACCCTCCATTGCCATCTCGGGTCCCGGCTCTTCGGCGCCCCCCTTTCGTCCCTTTAAGTAATCTTCCAGACACTCCCACCGCCATATCGCGGACCTGAGACTCCTCCCTTTTAAAACAGTCTTCCCGACCCTGCCGTCGCCATCTCAAATCCCGGCTCTCCTCCCCTTTCAAGTGCTCTTCCAGACTCTCCTCCGCAGTCTCCCCCCCTTTCAGGCCACGCTGCGCTCTGCAGTTTCGTGCATAGCATGTCCTGCTTGAGGTTAAGGAACTGCCACCTCGTTGACGGCGAATGCCCCCGTGCCAGTGATTGAGTGCTTCCGATGTGCCCCCCTGAATTTGAAGCTTCCGTGCCTCCGACGTGGAATTGGAGCCTTCTGGATGGCGATGGCATGGAGTCCTTTGCTGCTCTTCACGGTGGAGGCTTCCTGGTTCATGTTAATCAACCTTGGCTGGTGAGACTGGATGGCCTGCACCGATTAGGTGGACCTGTCCTGGCTAGTGCTCAGCGATTGGGGGTGCATGGTCGTACTTGCAGTGCGCGGACTGGGAGTCAATCCAACTGTTGGCTGACCTGGCTGGCTATGGATTCCTCCTCCTGAGTGACTGGTTCTTGGACTTCTTGCTTAGGGGGATCGTCACAAAATGATTATCGCGCCTTCTGGGCTTCTCCGCCAGGCTGCTTTGTGCGTGGTGCTGAAGAGAAGTGGTTTTCTGCGCCATCCTCCGGTGCCTCAGCTCATTACGTCATGGTTTGCAGTGAGTCCGTGCGGTTGGCAACCTGCATGGTTTTTCGCGCTCATCTTCGGGTGCTCCAGCCTTGCGATCGTGTGGTTAGGGGTGTGATCTGTGCAGAATGGCAACTTGCATGGCCTTCGCGCTCATCTTGTGTCCCTGTCGATCATGGGTTTTCTTCAGCGGGTGCTGGCAGCTCCTGTTCCTCGTGGCGGTGGCAATTGTGTCGTACTGAGCTCGTACCACCAGCCCTTCTTGAATTGCCTGTGAGAGTTCACTTGTCCAGAGTCTGTGTAGTGTTTTTTTAGCTCCGTAGATAGCATTCGCTTCTTAATTTCCATGCTTGGAGCCCGAGCTTGGCCGGCTACGCTGTGCAGTTTTGGCGTGGGCTGTTTGATGTTGCAGTCGCTTTGGTTGTGTTGGACCTTTCCGGTCCCATGTAGAGTTGTCTCGGCTTCACACCGACCAGACGTGACGAGGCATCGTGGGGACCTTTCGAGGCTTTGCGGCCGGAATCTGACTCGGGCTCGCTTACGTGTGTCATGTTGTCCAAGTGTCTTGCTGGACTGTCATGCTGGAAGTGTTCTGGTTCTGGGCAGAAGACAGACACAAGAACTTAGCACGATCTGCGATGGAAACTTGGGCACGCTTGTTTGTACATGATTGGTCCGGCCGCGGACGTGCTCATTTCGAGGTTGGCCGAAGACGACTTGACCTGCTTGAAAGCTGCTAAGTGCCTGGAGTATGCCCAAAAGTTGGCTGTGTCCGTGTGGGAAGAGAACCAAGACCAGCGCGGGGCCCAGAAGCCCCACCCCTGATGGCTTTGTGGCTTCGTGACCAAGACACGAATGCGTCTTTGATTGCGATCCAGCACTTATCCTGGCCTGCCATAAATTGGAATCTCGACGCTGGGAGTATGTCTCCCCAGTCGTCTTGATGCGGCAGATGTTCGTGACTGACAATGCTGCTTTCGCTGTTGACGAGTCAGCCGACGTGGTCCAATTCTTTTTTCACCTGGTCACGTCTTGTCCCTGGGCGTTGTCCAGACTCACAGAAGAGGATTTTGAAGGGATTGCTTTAAATGAGGCTTCTCTGCAGTGCTCGAGAATCAACGATTAGACAGCAGCGGCGCACACTTGGCCCTTTAGAGTGGTTCGCGTACCTATGACCCTCATGCTGAAAGTGTTCATTCGTGTCCTGCAGGCTGGGCCGCCGACCAGCGCCCAATCAGCTCGCCCGCGCCAAGCCAGAGAAAAATCTGGACTCTAAACAAACCGAAACGAAAACGCGATGCTGCGGTTGCTTGCAAATGCTGCAAGTGCTTTGCGCTCCACACATGCCATATCACAGCAAAAATCCAGCTGTCAGCAAACAACCGGTGGGATCAGGTTTTTGAAGATGGATGTGGCATGATAGACTTGTATGATACGTGCAGTCTTGTTCATAAAACGACGCCCCTGCCCCCGTCCCCCCCGCCCCCTTCCCTTCACCTGGTGTTCCGACATTCGATGTGGTACACCACGATTCCTTGTCCTTGTACAAGTCACCCTTTATTTCGTCGCCTTCTCCTTTCTTCCCTTTTTCTCTCTTCTATTATCTGTTTAGATTCTGTGAAGCTAAACATGTGGCGTAATCCGGTCCTTTAATATCTTTGGGGGCAGAACCAGCACTACTATTATAACTGCAAGCAGTCTTCTTCCTCCTCCTCTTCTTCTTCTGACTACTACTATTACTACTACCACTACTACCACTACTACTACTACTACTACTACTACTACTACTACTGCTGCTTCTCAAATAGCCGAAGTGCCTGGCGGGGCCACCCTCAAAAAGAGTGGGAGTGCCGAGGCAGTACTTGCCCGGGTGCTTCCTGAAACTTTACATCTGTTAGCTCAACACACCGGTCGACTGGAAACGTATGTCCAAACACTGAATGAATTCATGAAATCGAAAACCCTAGTTTGAAACCACCCGCACCACTAGCCGGTCGCATGGCAAGGTTTGCCCCGTCGTCGGGTGCTTGTGGTTGTTGGAGCAGCAGTAGCATTTGGCATCCTTCAGGCAAGCCGGATCGTGTTTTATCTGGCTTTGGGGTTGTGGGGTTGCGGCTATCAAATCACACCTGAAGTGATTTCGTGACAACATCCAACTCAATAATCTTTATCATAACTATAAAATGCAAAAACCCAAGCTTTAAACGGAAATGCCTGACATGATCGGCATCTAACTTTACCATTTGATTGAGTGCCAAAGCTCGTATTGGCGTCAATACCTGGAAGTCTTGGTGTACTTGGGCAGGACCGAAATTAACGTTCCAACGCGCCCGTAATTCGTCCATTTCACATTTAATGGCAATTGCTACTGTGAAAAAGATGCCATCAATGAAAACCGGGGCTAACAGTGACCTTTCTCAACCTTGCGTCTGTTTCATGACTAATGGTTCACAACTCTGGCAACAAGTCAACCGATATCGGAACAAGAACGCGAGGTCACTGGCAAACCAAAGAACCAGTCTGCCCAAAGCATACCCTTCTTCTCAACCTGTCGCACTGGATGCTGGCGAAGCAGCCCACACAACACAGCATGCACACTCCGGGCACATATTTAAGTTGTACCACTTGCGTACCCAAACGGGTGCGAGATGAAGCTACGCTGAAATTGCAATACGGTTGTGGTGTGTTCCAACCATACTGTGGGATATCGGCTGGCTGGAAAATTAGGCCTCTTCATCACGATGGACGCCTAGCTAGGTTGAGGCCGGGCAAGTGCAATTACCTTGCATGCCACCTATCAGTAGTGTGGCCAACACATACGGTCCTGCACCCGAAATTCGGTCAGCTGGCGGGGGAGGTCTGCCAAGTCTTGCATGAAGCCCAGGCCTTAGGAAACAAAACTTGGGAAAGACTGGCTATGCTTCCAAGAGGACAAGCATTCAAGCCTTCCATACGAATACACACACATGGCTTTCCTGTCTCTGCCAACACTACTTGTGAAGTAAGGCTTGAAAAGGACTAGCTGAGCCCTGCTACGTCGACAATCTTGTTGAAGGGAAACCGCCCTAGCAGCCCTACCGTCATAATGGAAACTACTATATTATATTGGGGTTATATAGGGATAATGGAAAAGAGAATAGGAACTACTATATTATAGGTTGATATGATTGATTAATTGGGGCATCCCACATTGTCACAAGTGTCTCAGCAAGAGACCCCCAAAGCGATGGAACAACACATCAAAACGCGAATGCTTAAGCCAGGGAAAACGCAATGCACCTTCCGCTGCACAGTATTGAAGGTTTAAGGTTTAAGGTTTCGTGTTTGGAGTTTTGGATTCGGGGCTTAATTAGGTTTTGAAGTTACGGGTTCAAGGTTAGGGGGGTTCGGTGTTAGCTTCGTAAGTGCAATTTCTTCCGAACTGTTGGTACAAACCGTTTTGGACACCAGCTCGTACTACCAGGAGAGGCATCAGAATCGTGCGAGAACGGAATAATGCGATTGCCGTTTCCTCTACCCCCAGTAACAAACACCAGAAAAAGCTTTACTTTCACTGTAGAAACTAAGCACAGGAGCGGTTACCTTACCAATAATGGTGGCGGGGGCCCCAGAATGATAAGAACTTTGAAATGGGCGCGGCACAACGCTCAAATGCTTCTTGCTTGAGGGCCGTTGTGACTGTCACATGACTACTGTGGGACCTTTGCGACAATGCTCTTGTTCATTGTGCAAGCGGCCCAGGTAGAGCACGAACGGCACCACCAGCATGGCCAGGGCCTGGCATTGTGAGGGTGCTTTGCAGACGGGTCTGGAAAGATTGCACGCAAATCTGTTCGGAAGATCTCAGAGTTGAATGGCGCTTCCTCCGTGAAGACATCATAGAATGGTTTGGGGGTCAGCAGTCATGAGGCTATGTGCTTCTTGTGTTTGCCACACGGATTTGGGCTTGCAGGCTCTGTGGCCCCAACTTCAAGTCCATGGACAATGCAAGGCCAGTACATGCCACAAAAGTTGAAGGTTGCCAAACAAGCACATCGAAAAAAATCCAGGCGATTGCTGACAATCATTGCTACTCCAATTATTTGTATGATACGCACAATGCATGCATACAGACGCGAATGTATAGGCCTTATGCGTATGGCTCATGTACGTATACACACACTCGAATTAGAGTTTAGTTCCCTTTTGGGGATGCTAATTTTCAAAAGCCCCATTTATGGGCTTAAATTTCAGGGTTCTTCAAGTGCTTGGGCTTGGTCCCAGTTGTCATTGGTAGTTGCAGGCGGCGAGGTTTTGAGGCTTGTTTTTCAAGCTGCTGCGTGCCATGGCAGAAATTTGGGGTTGTCAAAAACTCTCGGTAGTTTGGAAGTGGGCTTTCAGTGGACAATCGTTGTTTGCGCTTCAGTTACAGAGTGCATACCACTCCGACCCCAACTCCGCATAAAATCTCCAAGAGGGCCAAGTCACCAAGCTCGGTTAAATAAGAGTGATCCACCCAAACACTCCCCAAAGAGTTCTTGGCAGTTTGATCACCATGGATGCCCGCTGTCACCCCTTCCCGGGTTCCCTACTCAGCACAAATTCTTCAAGTATCATACATCAGACCGCACGCAGCTCTCAAGAGCTGAAGCCCCAGGCTCAGCCTGTAGTAATGAAGGCAATAGGGTAACGATGTGTGCAAAAAAAGGCATAGAAACATGCACACGTCCAGGCATATATACATAGATGCACGGCAGCAAGAATAGACACCCAAAACATCAGATCCAGCTGTCAGGCAGAACTGTACTCCTGAAGCATGGGAGCAGTGCATTTACAGCTGCGCAAGTATACGATCTACCTGAAACATGATCCAGACTATAAATATAAACACTCGATTTGTATGGCCCTTCATCTCTCACTGACATTCACAACGCATGCGGACCTTCTGCCTCAAGGCTTTGAACTCCTACCAACCCATGCTTATTGGGCCTTTACCTGAACCTCAAAATGCCTAGCACAATCACCCTTGGGCCAATACTAGCAACAAAAACAATACTGATATCACTAAGAGTAATAACAATGATCATGATAGCAATAATTGTGCCAATTCTAGTGATAATAGTAAGGCCTTTTAAGCCCTTTACAGCAACCCTTGGCTTCGAGGCCCGGGCCAACATGAGGCCAGAGGTTGTCATCGTTGTCGCCAGGCCGGCGCCTTTTTGGGCCTGGTAGGCTTTCACGACAGTCTCTCAGGTCCTTTTTGTACGAAGCTTAGGAGCTTACTTTTGCAGAAGATGTGACGGATCAGAAGATTCCAGAATCTTTTCAAGCATGCTCTGCAGAAGAGTTGCCGTTTTAAGCGTTGGGGTCCAAGGATCTAGGAGGTGATCTAAAATCATTGAGCCTGTGTCCGCGTAGCGTTGCGCATCGCGCTCCAGCTGGAACGCGCCAGAGTTGCCATCCTCGCGACCGTCGTCGCTGTTGGACCCTCACTCGCGTCTTTGACACGTCTCAAAAGTGTCAACGATCACAAGCATAGCGGGTGCCCACGGGGGTTGCCATCCTCGAGCTGTCGCCCCTTCTGGACCATCCTGTCGTGTCCGAAATATCAACAATCACATGGATGGAAACCCCCAGGGTCACCATCCTTGTGACTATCTGCCGTCGCTTTGCAGCTCCGGGTCTTCATTGCTTCTCAATAGTGTCAACAGTCACAGGCCCCCATCATAACTGTAGGCGCTTCTGGACCTTCGCGTCCGGAGTGGAACACGGACTGCAAAGCGGAGTGGAAAGTGGAGTGGAAGGTGGAATGGAGACTAGAGCGTGCGGAGAGCGAGTGTGGAGAATGGAGAGGGACAGTGGAGAGGAAAGTGGTGGATTGCAGCGTGGAGTGTGAGGAGTGGAGTGGAGAGTTCAGTGGGTGCAACAAAGAGTGGAGTGGAGGGCAGAAAATGGAAAGTGGAGAACGGAGTGTGAAGAATGGAGAAGAGAGTGGGAGAGTGGAGAGCGGAGAAGAAGGTGAAGCGGAAAGTAGAGTGTAGAGTCGAGTTTGGAGAGTGGAGACTACAGTGCAGAGCGGATGGAGTGGAGAGTGGAGAACGTAGAGTGGAGAGTATTATGCCGTGTGTGATGTGTTTACTCTACGCAAATTACGCGTCGCACATTAGCATTTTGGCTCGTGAACAACAGCATAAAGGCATACTGACTTCGCAGAAAAGACCTTGCGAAGGAAAACGCACTCCCAGGAAAACAATGTACAGCTTGTTTGTGGCAAGGTTAGGATGGACATCCTGAAGGCAGGTGCGCCTGGTTGGTCATGTAAAATGCCGCATAGCTGAAGCCAATTATGTGCCAGAAGATAGATGAAAGGATGACTTGCGCTCCCATCTTGAGCGGCATGAACTGGATGTGTCCTCTTTGCTCCGGGTCTTTCATGAAGGTGGCAATCTCGAATGTGCACCATAAACGGCTAAAATACCTCGCGTTGTCGTTTTGTTGAAGAAAATGACTGCACGAATGGACTTGTTGCTCTTGACCATTACCCCACAAGCCTACACATGCACCTTCAAAACGTCCCAGCTTCAAATCTGATAAACCCAAGCACCGCATACTTCAGCGGCAAACCCAAAAATGAACTGAACAGAAGTCGCAGGGCCGGGGAGTCCAGAGAACCACCAGGCTCTTGCTGTTCACCAAGAAAGCACCCAAGCCCATGATGCCCTTCTTCTTCAGCCTGACATGAGCTGTCTAAACTCCTTATATCTCCCTGAAGCCCTAAATCTAACAGGAAACCTATATGAACCACTGTCTAAACTCCTAGTATCCCCCTTAATAACCCCTATAGTAGTCCCCTATATAATACCCTATATAGCCTTATATAACCTCCTCTATTTAAACTATAGCTCACATGATGCCTTCTTCACAGCTGGGATCCCTTGTTGCGGGGGTCCTTGTCATGTTTTTGCGAAATGCATCTACCTTCGGGGGAATGCTGCTCACGACCTTCATTGGTAGAACCCTGGTGCATCCCCAATCCTGAAAAAATTGAGACGAGCATGTTCAAAACCCTCCTATCTTTTCGCATGCCTGGCCAACCTTCACTACAATTCCCGATGCTATCCCGGGCGCTTCTCATCGTGCTGCGCGATGCACAAAATGTCCAAGAAGACCATGAGTGGACGGCCAAACAAAGCCCGAATCCGTTGCCAAAAGCACAGCACAAAAAAGAAGCTGAAATGTCCAAATACCGCAGTCCACAGGCTGTAGGGTAGCAGCTCGCAAGAAACCAGGATGCCCACCAGAAGGCTTGTGGCCAAAGAAATACAGAATGCAGGCCCGGAGTTGTGAAGGACCAGCAAAGAAATCAGCTTCAACCACCGGCTGGAAGCCCAATCATGGCTTAGGAAATGATCCAAACTGCTTGCAGACTTGCTAAGTTGATATTTCCTCGCGTCCACGTTGAACATGCCGTCATCGGGTGTCCTCCAAATTGTGGTGCATTCAAATGATATAGCCAGGAACAAGATTCCGGCGCGTCCCCAATTCTTACGTGGTAAAATGACAATGGGCCCCCTCGGCACTGCAATGCCCAGATTCGGCATCTGCAGCATGCGGATTTAGCGACTGGGACGTGCGGACTCGTTGACTGGCACGGGCGGATTCGGCAAGCACAATTCTGGAGCTGCCATGTGCGGACTCGGCAAGTGCAGAGCAATCCGAATTATACAAATAGCAATCTGCATCAGGCAGCTCGTAAGGATGCCGAGATTCTGAGATCCGCGCAGTATCCAGACAGGAAGCGCTCATGCAACACAGCCCCCATACAATCCCAATCCCAAAGGGATTCCGGAAATCCCTACATATTCCTGGGGTCCTTTCGTGTATGAGAAATTGTGAGACACACTCACATTGTTGAATGCGTCACAAGCTATAACCACACCCAGAATTAACAGTCCTTGCAGCAATAATGACAATAGCTATCGCGACAAAACTGGTACAGTAAGAAACTGGCAGGAACATTATCACCACGAAACTATATCATGAGCATCACCACTGCTACGAGTATCAACATCGTTACTATTGTTTTCATCGCCTTGTTACTTTTCGCAATAGCTATCTCTTCCTGGTGCAGAAAAAGGAACCTTGAGATGGCTTGCAAAGAAGCCCTCGCAGAGATGGAATCGGCTCCAGGAGCGCGACGGAAAAGAAATTAATATAAATATAATTGTTGCTCTTGGTACCGTTGCATGTCGCAGGTCGATATCATTACCATTGCATATCAGAAGTACTGATTCTGTGGGCATAGAAGTTGTTTGAAACCGGATAGTCAAACATGATCGTCATTTTTGATCATTTTTGTATAGCTCATGCCTCTTCAAAACAGACGTAATCTGGTATGGGCATGGGTGCTCTGGCAATGGGATGCGCTCGAGCATGAACGTAAGCAGGAAGTGGGTGTGGATGTTTAGGGAAGGGGATGCAATCGAGCATGGGCGTAAGCCTCGCATGACCGAGGACGGATGTAAATGTGCTGCAGGCCTGGATGAAATGGATGTGGCTGACTCTGGTATGGACATGGATTGAGGAATGGAATGCGCTCGAGCATGAACGTACTTCTTGTGTGGGCATGGATGTTTTGGGCATGGGGTGCACGTGAGCATGAAGGCCCTCGAACGTGGACATACGTACAATGTCTGCATGGGCATCCTTGGATTAGGACATGCTCACAAATTTGGTGGGAATGGATGCGTTGGGATTGGAATGAGCTGGGAACGCGCATGAACACAGTTCTATGGTACTTATGATGTTCGGGTATGGATGTTGTGTGCAACGGGCCAGGATCAAGCATAGGCGGAAGGTATGGATACGGATGCACTTGAAGACGGACGTAATCATGGCGTGAGCATGCATGGTCTAGGAATGGGACGCGCTCGAGCATGAACGTAATCAGGACACGGGCAGGGATGTTGGGGTACGGGATGCAGTTGGCCATGGACGTAATCAGGATGTGTGCAGTCCAACTTGCATGTAATCAGTGCGGGCATGGATGCTGTGGGAGCGGGATGGTCAATGCTCAGGATGTGGGCATGGATATTGAGAGAACTGCAATCGAAAATCGACATAATCAAGCTGTGGGCATGCATCCTGTGGGGATTGCAGTCGGGCATGGACATAATCGGGATGAGGCTTCTTGTGGGGACAGGATGCAGACAAGCATGGACGAGATCAGGTTGTGGGCATGGATGTTGTGGTAACGGGATCCGGCCGGGCAGGGACGCGATCACAATTTTGGCGTGGATTGACCTGGATGTTGCTAGGGAAATGGGGTGCAGTCGCATGGGCGATGGGCGTACTCAGGATAGGGCATGGATCGAAATGGACGCTTGAAGGAATGGCGTGCAGTCAACTATGGGCGTAACCAGGATGTGGGTCTGGGTGTTTAAACGAGCATGGACGAAATCAGGATGTGAGCATAAATATTATGGGAACGGAACGGGATGGATGTTTTGAGCATGGACGTGACCAGGATGTGGGCCGTGGCACCTTGTAAGCAGGATGCAGGTCGAGCATGGAAGTGAACGTCATGTGGGCATGAATGTTGTCAGATTTGCAGTCGAGCATTCAAACATTCAGGACGTGGGCGGGATGCAGTGGAGCATGGACGTAGTCAGGATGTGGGCGCGGACCTCGTGGAAACGGGATGCAGCCTAGCATGGACGTAATCAAGCTGTGAGCGTGGGTGCTGTAGGAAGGGGATGCAGTCGAGCATGAGCGTAATCGGGATGTGGGCAAGGATGTTGTGAGAACTGGGTGCAGTCGAAATTGGACATGGATGATATCAGGATATGGGCATGGGTGTACTGAGAACGGGATGCCGTCAGCATGGGCGGAATCAGGATGTGCTCGTGGATCTGGTTTGAGTGGGACGCAATCGAGCATGGACATAATCAGGACATGGCAAAGGTCATATGGTAATGGGCAGCGGTGGCGCATGGACCTAATGCTGGTCTGGCCATGAATGTCTTGAGAATAGGGTGGAGCATGGACTTAATATAATCATGCTATCTTCATTGATGCCCTCGGCATCGGACGCATTCGAGCATGAATTATCATCAAAGTGTGGTCATGGATGCTCTGTGAATCCTTGCACTTCAAAATAGGTGAATGATGGCAAGGGTCGCAATGCTTTCGGATGCGCTGCAGCAGGGACGTGGTCAGGATGCGGGCATGAACGTTGATGGAACGGGATGCAATCGAGAGGGCGTAAGCAGGATGTGGGCATGGACTGGTGGGAACGGATAGGGTGCATGTTGTTGGGGCGGGATGCCGTCAAGCATGAACGTAACCAGGATGTGGGTCTGCATGTTGTGGGAACAGGATTCATTCGAGCATGGACGCAACCCGGAATTAGGCATGGGAACGGGATGCGGCCGACCATGGACGTAATCAGGATGTGAGTGCGGATGCTGTGGGACGCCGATACAGTCGACATGAACGTAATCAGGATGTGGGCAGGGATGTTGCGGGAACTGGATGCAGTTGAGCATGGATTTTTGTAGGACGTTGGCAGGGATGCTTTTGGAGTGGGGTGTCCTCCAGCATGGACGGCATGAATTTCTTGGGACATGCGCTCAAACCTGGACGTTACCATGGTGTTTGCATGGATGCGGTGGGCACTGGATGCACTCGAAAATGAAAATAAGCCAGGTGTGGGCATGCGCTTGAACACGAACATGCTCACTTTTTCAACCTAAAGCTTGACTCCTCAATGCCGGCATACGCTGGGGGCAGCACTCATGCTCAACACCCAGTCGCAATTAACGCTCGAGGCCCTTGTCCCACGTCCGCGGCAGCTCACACAACATGAGCACGTGTTGGTACCACCCACCATCATGATGAAGAACGGAAATGTACCCCTTGGGTGGTCAAAGGAAACAGTGACAATGTTTTCCTCTCAGTGAAGCCAAAATGTCATAACATGGGGATAGATGCTCTTTGAATGGGATGCCCCGGAAACATGAACGTAATCTCGGGGTGGACATGGATGCTCTGGGAATGAAAATGCATGAAAATGAACTTGATAATGTTATGGCATGGGCGTTATGGGAATGCAATGCGCAGTTGGCATGGGCGTAATCAGGATGTGGGCATGGAATTTGTGAGAACGGGATGCACTCAAGCATGGACGCATTCATTGCGGGGGCGTGAATGCTCTAGACTGGGATGCGCTCGGCAGGAACGTGATTCTGTTGCGGTACTTGTTGTGTGAGCATGGAAATTGTTTGAAACAGGATACAATCAAGCATACTTGTGATTCTCGTGTTGGCATAAACATGCTCTGGGAATGGGATGCGCTTGAACGCGCTGTAATGGGGGTTCTAGTTATAAAGCCCCCCTGCCCCTTAACAAGTACGGATGTGAATAATCCGGGGGGGCCCCAATCAAGTTCGGGAAAAGTTGTTTGGGGGGCCCGGGCCAATCCCGAACCTTGAGGCTGCAAATAAAATTTAAAGCCGAACCTAACGGCATTTTCAGAAGCTAGCAC
This sequence comes from Symbiodinium pilosum, assembly GCA_905231905.1. Taxonomy (NCBI): domain Eukaryota; class Dinophyceae; order Suessiales; family Symbiodiniaceae; genus Symbiodinium; species Symbiodinium pilosum. The sequence continues at coordinate 24 of CAJNIZ010046104.1, read as the reverse complement.
GCACTATTCCGTTCCTATGTTGTT
>CAJNIZ010046103.1:15594-41686 GCA_905231905.1 Symbiodinium pilosum | reverse complement strand
ACCCCCCCCCCCCCCCCGGAATATTGAATATTCCCAGTGTAGCATACTATGATATAATTATCATGGGAGTATTTAAAATTAGGGGCTGGTGGGCTGTAATATTAACAAAGGGGACAAGTATGACACTAGGATCACTAATCTTAGGATTCCTCAATTACGGGTTCTGGGACAGCCTGTGTGCATTAGTTCAGTGCTTTGGGTCCTGGGTTTTGCGGCTAGACTGTTCCTGTAGCCCAAATGACCTACAGCTTAGTAGACCTTACCCCTAAGCTCTAAACCCTGAACCTAAAGAATTAAACCCTAAACCCCAAAAACTAAACCCTAAACCCTAAACCTAAGACTCATAAAACTATAGGTTGCAGGCTGTGGTTGTACAGCAACGCCATTCATATTTCGGATGCCATTAAAACAGTTCGGAATCTCGTTGCACAAATTGTGTCCCTGTTTGGGATCCCCCGTGCAATGCGGCCCCTGATAAACAGGGTACCCCAAAAGGGACACCATAACTGTGACAAAACCTCATATGTCTGTAATCGCATGCAGGTATGTACTCTGATGTGAGGCACACCCTCAGTCAAAGGAGTGAATGTGACATGCAGAAGTGACAGAATGAGAAGAGCAGGCATCAGAGTTACATGCTGCAAGCTAAAGGACGAAGCCCTGGAAAAGGTGGCTTTAGTAAAAAGGGTTGAAACTACTTGCCTCTTCCTTTGGTAGAAAGTCTACAAACCCAATCAAGGGCCCGTTAGTTTGGACCCAGGAAACAGGTAGAGGCCAATGTTAGGTGCCACTGATTACGAATGTATGTTTAAACGCACTGAGAACACAGTGGGTGTATGGGGACCCTTCACGTTTAGGATTTATACTCCCCCAAACTAACATGGGAGGTTCGAAGTTCGAAGTGGCCCTAGTCAGGCTGGTAAACGGGTTTCGTGTGGGTGTCAATGCCAATAAGGTTGAGGGAGCAGTAGAAAAGAGATTTTTGCCCCTGTGGCGCTAGGAACATGGAACCTGGCGGCTAGCCTTACAGCTTGCATGAGCTGCCCTAAACACCAAAAACCCCCAAATCCTAAAGCCCCAGATCCCAAAATTGTCAGATACGCCTCCTGTGTTGTCAGCAGGCGGGTTGACTGAGTCTGGGCGCACAGGCGTAGGAGCTGAACCCAGGGTCTGGGATGTAGGTGCGAAGCAAGTTGTTTGGCTATGGCAAGGTCCTTGGTCCCAACCCTAGGTATAAGGCTTAGGGTTCTAAATCCTACACCTAGCTGAAAAGCAATCATCTTCTAAAGAGGAACTCAAGCACCGTATTCTACCTAGATTTCCTCTGGGTTGGTTCACAGTTTAATGTAACTTCGCTTCATCTGTTTAGTTACACAACCCGGTTTCAGGAAACAAAGTTAAGGTCAAATGCCAGAATTGAAAGCCGTGACTCCAACGCGGTTTTTTGTTTGGAAAAAACGCCTAAAAACGATGATGGCATATGGGACCTGATTAGATCAAACCCCATGTATTCCCAACGTCGGAACCTCTGGGCTCCTCGCAATCCCGTCACCAGACCCCCCCTTTTCTGTGAGAAGCGCGTATAGATAGAATATGGCTTAGGGTGTATTATAACAAGATCCCCATATACCCCATATTCTATCCACGTAACGGGGACTATAGTTTAATCTCCCAGGCCTTGCGGTAGGCAAGCCCTCCTTGAGAAGTTCGCAGGATGTTGACCTCAAACCTCAAACCTCGAACCCTCAACCCCTAACGCTGAACCCTGAACTCTAAACTTTGAATCTCAAACTCCAGCCTAAACCCCTAAAGCTCTGAACCCTAAAACCTAAGCCGTGTTTTCTGAGTTCAGCGAAGCCAGACTTGAATGACCCAGGAAAAGGGGGTTCGGCTTTTGGGAGTCTACCTACAAAACATACATAACAAGAGCCCATGTACCCCATTTCGGGGGGTTTTAATGACCTTGAACCCTAACCCCTAAGCCGTAAGTTGAAGGCCACATTATTGCGGATATTTGGGTTGTCCAGCTAGAGCTTCCTTTTAGTACGTGGCACGAATCCCGGAGCCTGTTTGCATGAGAGGGCGGAGCTTCGAGGTGCGACTTATCCTTTTTTCGAGGAAAAGGAGCAGGGGGAGCCTCATGTTAGGGATTAGGGATAAGGGTTTAGGGGTTAGGGTTTAGCGTTTAGGGAAGGAAGGGGAAAGGGTGGGACCCAAGAATGGAAAGATCAAAGATTGTGACTGTGAGTCCGGCGGATAGTCAAAGTCTCGAATGACCGTTCCACTAGGTTTCATGTTGGAGGGATATCTGGGCGGACCCAGTTTAGCAAGGAAACGGCCTAACCCAGACCCGTGATCAATAAACCCGCTCCCCTTAATAGGGATTATCATAGGGATCCTAATATTAAGGCCCTTAAAAGGAGGGGGCTTATTAATTAGGATCTACACTATGCAAAAAGGGGAGTTTCTCACTAAGCGTCACCATGCGCAGGCGTGTATAGCAAGCAAGTAGCCAGGGTAGTGCCAACGGTGCAACCTAGGATTCCAGGGGCTTTTAAGGGTAGCGTTTAAATGTGGGTTTCCTAAAATTCGAGGTACCTTTTTGGGGGGTTCCCATAATAAGGACTATAGTATTTCGGGGTCTATATTGGGGGTCCCCTTTGGGAAACTACCAAATACTGTGGTAGGTTTAGGGTTTAGGGATCAGGGGGTAACAAGGGACCCAGGCATAAAAGGCCAAGGTTTCAGGTTTTGGCCTTAGGTGTCAGGAAGCCTTCGGGATGCAAAAATAGCCTCCCCCCTAATATTAAACCCCCCCGCCCCCAACGTGAAATACTCCCATTCTGTGGTATATTATAATATATCGGGAATATTTTATAAAGGGGGGGTGGGGGGGGTTGAATTTAGGGTGTGTTTGGGGATGCATGGAGTTTAGGGTGCATCGTTTTTTTAGGGGGCATTTAAGGATGTATGGGGTGTAGGGTGTACGTTAATTCTAAAGCGGGTATTTAGGGATGTATGGGGTTTTGGGGATGTTTAGGGTGTATAGTGACTGTATACAGAGGAGTTCAGGGATGTATGGGTTTCAGGTTTTACACATGGAGCAATGACATCACCCACTTCTGGAGAGGACAGTAGGCTTTCCCCGGCCTTCATTAAATTCCCTACGCCCTAAATACTAAAGCCTAAGCCCTAAAACCTAAAGCCTAAGCCCTGTTTGTTTGGGGGAGGCTAGGGTGCCCTTCATGACTGGGGCCTCAACCTTTTCCATGAGCGCCTGCGCAAGAAGCTTGCCTCGTGTTAGCAAGGAATGAAGGAATGGCTCCTTACGTTAGTCCCCCTGAAATCCCAGACGTAGTTTCCCTTGTTTCATTCCTTCATTCAGTAGTTGCAAGAAGCCAGCGAGTGGCTCCTGTGTCCTACTGCAAGTCCCAGACTAGGCGCCTGCCATGCAAAGCCTCAACACATTCACACTGTTGATAATTTAAGATCCAGCCTGACCTCAGTACGCTATAGTACCAAGATTCCCAGGGCATAAGGTACTTAGGGTCATGCAGGATGTTTAACATTTACTGGGGCATTGTTAGCCGAAGCGGCAAAGAACATTGCAACAAGATGTGCAGTCGTAGGTATTTGCATGTCCCTTTCCCGTCTTAGTGTTTTGCACGTTATTTTGCATGCAGGCATTTGTTTCATGCTGTTTCATGTCTTTTGTTTGTTTCACGTTGATGCTTACATTGAGTCCTTTGTTCATCTTATTCCTTCATTCCTTTGCTGACTCGTTCATTCATTCACCTGTGTATGGGTTCGTTCACTCAGTCATCCGTTCATGCATGCGTTCATGTATTCATCCATTCAGTCAGTCATCACTCATTCACTCGCGTGCTCACTCTATCTTCTGTTCATTCTTTCGTGTGTGTTCATGTGTTTGCTCGTTCCACCATTAGTGCAGGCATTTGTGCGTGTTGATCCTGCATGCATTCTCTGACATTTCTGTTACAAGCAAGCATGTTCACAACCTCTGCGCCTAGCAAGCTTATGTTCAATTGTTTCATGATCCCCAAGCATAGGAACACCTGCAGGCACCTTGTCTGGACTTGTAAATTCCTAAGCTGGAGGATCAAGGGAACTTAGCAAGCAGGTTACTAGCGGGAACGCTCAGGATTTGTGCATGCCTTTTAGGGGTCCTATCTATAGTTACTAAGTCCTTTGACCATCCGAGCCTGCAAGGAGGCAGCCGGGGACGTGGGGAGAATACACTGAAACTAGACAAAGAAAGTTAAAGGCTGACAGTCGACTACGAATTCCTCTGACTACCTGTTCCTTGACTATTTGGTTCTTATTCGGTAACGCGCTTCCCGCAACGAAATTTCAGCCATCCTCATGAAAATCCAGGGCGGCTCGGTAAATGGGCTGCTCATCCCTGAAGGTTGCGCCGGGTTTTGGGAAACCCCATGGCAAGAAACCTTCCAGCTGCTCACTACTGGGTTGCTGTTAAGTAGTTTAATCTAAGTTACTACATGGGGGATTCCGTTTTAATAATTATACATACCCATTATGGTAACTTAGTTTAAGTTCCTTAACAGCTACCCAGACTAGTAGTTGTAGTCATGGCCCTAAAAGTGGTATTGGTGGTCGCAGTGGTGGCAGTGGCGGGATAAGCCGCCATCGACCCGTACAGCTGGGTCATACTCAGTTTCCGCTAAGGTCGGCCCCCTAAACCCTAAACCTCCCCAACCATTCATAACGGTATATCCGAAGTCAGTAGCAGAGTGTCCGAGGTGCAAGGATCTCCTGTCCTACTGGCTAAGCCATTAGTTGAAAGTTCCCTGTCATAAATCTGCCGGCTACATGGTCTGATCATGTCTGACACAAAGTAGTTTAACTCTCATGCCGTAAGGGCCCCAGATATGGGCCCATTCTCTGGAAGAAAACCACTCCCACGTCTCCGTGTTCGGGTAGTTGCTCTTAGAACCCATTGGGCTGGGCCCTCAGGTCACGGTTCGCAACTTTTTTTTATAGAGTTCCATTCCACTCAGATGTATCGTCCACGCTTGACGCTTTAGTTTGTAAGTTTGTGCACTAAGTTTGATTTTTTCAGAGGCTCCTCCTCCTGCTGCTGCTGCTGCTGCGACTAGCAGCAGCATCCCTCTCACTCCTGCCATTCGCCAATCCTGCCCTTGCTAATGCTATTCTGCCCCTCTTGTTTGTGCTGGCACGCATGGTACTACGATCACTATACTACTAGTAGTCGCACGACTGCTACATGTAGTACTTCGTCTAGTGTTAGCACAAGTACTGTTAGCATTTTGTATAAGAGTGCTAGTGCGAATGACAGAAGTTAAGTCATCAGCCCGTGACTTGAACCCAGCCTGCCGTGTTCCAACAGCCCTCCCTTTGAAAGTTTCTGGAGGAGTTGCTGACGAGAAGCTCGAAGAAAAATGGCGTCCTACCCTTGTAGTTGTATATACAGATGGTCTGTTGATGATCTGAAAGTTTAGGCCGGTAGGGCTTCATAGGGATGTTATGTTGTTTCTGGGTAGGGTTGAAACAACTATAAGCCCTAGGCCTCTCCCGGTTTGGAAATCAACTGGAGCTTTTGGGGAAGCAAAGTTTCGGCGATGAGGCCGGCTTTTCTGGGGGCAGGCGGAAGCTCTTGTGCAAACTTTAAAGGGCAATCTTACTTCGAGAGGGCAGACAGTTTCTCTCTGGCAGCTGGACAAAAACTTTGAACACCAGGATGACAGTCTACGCACTTCGCTTTTGAACCCTTGTCTTTTGCAGTCGCCTTGCATTTGTTCCTTTGCTTCTTTACTATATTATCCGTGATAGTAGTTTCCATTTTCTTGCCCATTATGCCTATATCACCACTATATGACCCTTGTTTCAGGGGAATTGCTTCAAGCACGGAAAGCAGATCCCAAGGCCGAAGGCAACAAGCACCAAACGTATGGAATTGACACGCCTTTTGTGGTATGGGCAGATTCCGACTGTAAGGCCCTATTTGTGTCCCCCATATGAGGGGTCATCTCAAAAAATGTGCACGCAAAGTAGTATAATCGGGAGTCTCCCTGCTCATCGTGTTCCAGCCAAGGCCCCGACCATAGAAATTGCTGTTTGTAGCTCAGGCTTTAGGACGTCAGAGAAGGGGGAGCCTCTATGCCCTAGCCCTAACCCTTAAACTCTATAGGTATAAAACTGTTGAAAACCCTAAACCCTGAAGGTACGTACGAATCCTTAAGCCCTAAAGCTAAAACACTTGCCTAAACCTTTATAACCCTAGGGCTAGAAAACTTCCCTAACCCTTAACCCTAAAGCTACAAAACTTCCCTAAACCTGAAAACCCTAAGGCTACAAAATGTCCCTAAACCTTAAACACCCTAAAGGTATAACATAAGCCCAAAGTCCTAAAGCCTAAGCCCTAAACCCTAAACCCTGGATCCTAAACCCTAAACCATAAAATCCTAAACCCTAAACCCTAAATCCTAAACCCTAAACCCTAAATCCTAAACCCTAAATCCTAAACCCATTTATGGAGCACCAGGTGCCCGCCATTGGCGATGTTTTCCGTGCTTCGGCCTGGGGCCCAGGGACCAGATCCCATCCTTAAATGGGTTTCGGGTTTGGGATTTAGGGTTTAGGATTTAGGGTTTAGGGTTTAGGATTTAGGACTTTGGGCTTTGGGTTTAGGATTTAGGATTTAGGGTTTACGGCTTAGGAGCACCTTCAATCAATCCTTAAACCCCCAGCCCTTTCAATCCCAATGCCTCGCCAGAAGCCCTCTTTAATCCTCTTTCCGCTACCCTAATCCGTAAACCCTAATCCCTCAACCCAAAAGCCTCTAAGGACCCTTAAAGGTCATCAGAACCATCAACAGTTCCCTGATGGTTGGTATTGTGTTGGAGTAGAAATGAATGGAAAAGAAGACACAAACTACTACTTGGGATTTGGCGGGTTCCAGAAATTAGGGGCCCTTTTTGGGGAGTCCTCTTAATGAGGATTGTAGTGTATTGGGTTTTGTATGGGGCACCACCATGTGTGGCAACTTCCAGTTGGCTATTAGGTTAACGAGTGAAGGAATGCACCAGAAAATGGAATCTACGGTTAAGGGTTTAGAGTTGTTGCTGGCGACTAAGAGGGCTCCTATTGGGATCCATTCCTCCGATCCCTGCTATTCACCAGGAAGATTGTTGAGTTCAGGTTACAGGGTTTCCAGGACCTGAAGATCCTCGAAAGTGATGCGCACTGACAGAATAAACAGCCTACATCAAAAACCCTAGATCCTAAAGGGTAAGCCTGAGGCCAGAAACCCTAAATCCCAGCTCCGAAGCCCTGAACCCTAAACCGTATATAACCCCATTATATTATATGATAGTAGATTCCATTTTCTTTTCCATTATCTCTATATATCCCCAATATAACTAAAGTAGTTTCCAAAACTACTTTTCCATTATCCGTACATAACCCCAATATAGCTAAAGTAGTTTCCATTTTCCTTTCGATTATCCCTTTCTAGCCACTATATGACCCCTGGGGTCCCTTTCCCTGACGTCCCATGGCCTGAGCCAAGCTCTTGGAAGTCGTCCAGGGGCAACAGCTTTCGGGCTCTAAGGTTTAGGGTTTAGGATTTAGGGTTTAGGGCGTAGGGCTTAGGGTTTAGGGTTTAGGTTGGGGCATTCGTCGAAAATAAGTACCCTAAATCCCAATTAAGGGAAATGGAACAGAAACTGACTATAGCATTTGGACTTTCAGGGTTTAGGGGCTGAGGGGTCTAGGGTTTCTACACCACCCCTGCCCACAAACCTTAAACCGAAAGCCCTAAGCCTAAACCCTGAACCATAACCCTGAACCCTAAACCCTAAACCCAATGGCTTTCCGTCCTGAGTCCTGCACAGCTGACTTAAGCTAGGCTGCAGGGAAACAACTGTAATGAAACGCCGAGAACTATAGCCTCTCTGGGTACGTATACGGTATATAGTAGCTATAATGCCCTATGATCCCCCTAGAATGGAGAATCAAACGGAAAATACAATGGCAACCAGGGGAATGTAGTCTCCCTTAAGTAGATTGAATATGGCTGTGGGTATGTTATAATAAGATCCCCATATACCCCATATTCTGTCTAGTTAAGGGAGACTATAAGTCCTACACTAGCGAAGCTTTAGAGCAGAGTGAAGGCCTCGAAGATCTACGCATTGCTGGCTGCCGCATTCTCGGACACTCTGCTGTTCGGCACCCACAGGCGGGCTAAGGGGTTTAGGGTTAGGATTTTGGGTTTTGGAGAGGTGTCGATTTGACGGTTGATTCTTGTCAAAGGATTGAAGTCTGCAATTTCGTGTCTATGTAGTTCCCTAAACCCTATAACGTTGTGGTAGTTTGGATTGTTCTTTTCCATCATCCCTATATAGCCCCAATATAACCCCATGTTCATGTTTATGGCCCCTGTGGCTTGTCTAGCCCAGTCCCCCTGACCTATGATCAAGTCAGTTTTGGCTCCTCGAAAAGACCGATCAACTTGTACCGCATTCCGCTTGTGGCCCACATGTCGCCGGATCTCATGCTCTGATGCAGTTCATGGACTTGCATCTGTGCTGTTGCCATTTGCCCAATGGGGGACCAGGTCCAACCTCCATTAGTCATCCGACACGCTCTTAGCAGCTGAGTTGGTCAGCCTTTACCAAAGTCCATAAAGTCATGTGCTATAAAAGGTTAGGACTGTGCGGGTCAGAGAACACTGCAGTTAAGAACTCAACCCAGGCAGTGCCCAATACCCTTGATCAAGGAATAGACCTCACATCATATTTTTAGGATCCCTAATTCCTGAATAAAGGGGTATTGGGCTCCCTTGAAACCCTAGAGCCCAAACATCCGAGGCCCCAAATCCCTGGAGCCTAATCCCCAAACCGTCAACCCTAACCCCTCAACCCTAATTCCCAAACCCTAAACCTTATGGCAGGCTCTCCGGCCAGGAAGCCCTCATCGAGGCCCTGAACGAGCTCACCACCCAGAGCCGATATGATGAGTTGTGTCGGGTTAACGGTTTGGGGTCTAGGGTTTGGGGTTGGGGCTGGTTTGAATTATCCCCTTCGACGGCATTGCCACCACCAGTGGTGTTTTCAGGGGGTTTTACTTCATCTTCCCCCCACTGTAGTGCAAAACCCCCCGTTTCGATTTCTGGGATAACCGAACACAGATCAGCATGACTTCGCCGTCTCAACATTGGCCCGCTTGGGTTTACGATTTGAGGCTTTAGTATTAGGGTCGACGTTTTAGGGTCTAGGACTTGCCTGAAATCTGGGGGGCGGCAACAGCGTGAATTTCACACGTTTATGTGGTAGTTTCCATAACTCAGGGCCCCAATATGGACCCCCAAATGCTATGAACCCTACTCTTGGGACCCGCCAAATGGTACCCCCACATTTCTCAAACGCTCGTGTTGCTTTATGGCCATGAACCGCATGAAGCCGAGGCTTACACTCCTCAAATCCTGCCATCATCATGCCAATTTGGAGGACCCCCCCACCCTGTGATAGTGGTATAATAAGAATACAAGAGGACCCTAATAGATCACTATACTGGGTAGGGGGTCCACCTAAATCATGCCTGTGGCCCCCCAGAGTTCCCAGACACAACGCATTCTCTTGAAGTGGGACAAGGACCGTTCCAAAATTATGTCTGTGCGTATGCCGTAGTCCTAGCCCCGAATCTAGACAGTTGCTTGAATTATGATCTGATTATCTTGGATTCTGAACAGGTTCAATCATGATGTAATGATTGTCCGTTGTTTTCGCCGTGGGTGTGGTCGTCGTATCCTTGGTGGGTTGAAAGAGAAAGATATGTGGGCCCCTTTTGAAGGTTGCGAGATCCTTGAGAGATTCCCTTACCCTTGAAAGATCTACACCCCCAATTCTTGCAAACCTCAGCCCTACATTCGTAATCCCTCAGCCCTAAACCTTAAATCCGCAAACCTAAGCATTTCAACCCTAGTTCCTAAGCCCGAAGATCCAATTACAACAAGTTTCGAGGTTGGAGCCGAGCGGTGCTACTTCGCAGGCGCCAGCCGAAGTGAGCATAAGATTTTGTTTAGGGTTTAGGGCTTAGGTCTAGGGTTAAGGGTTTAGGTAGGGTTTAGGGCTCAGGGTTAGGGCTTAGGTTTAGGGTTAAAGGTTTAGGGTAGATGCCCACCCCTTGCCCGCCCCAACACTCACAAGCAGAGTGTCGGGCAGGGCAAGGAGGCATGCCGGCAAGGCACCTTAAGGGCTGCAGCTCTCACTAGCATTGTTATTAATGTGAATAGTAATGATGTTATCACTCTCAGCAATATCAAGAACAAGACTGCTAATAGTTTTATTACTATTGGTAAGATGAATAATAATAGTACTGATAGTATTCTTATTAACAAGAATATTTTGATATTATTAGGAATGGTATAACTCATGATGCTAGCAATAATGCGGAAAGAGCTAGCCTTTCGCACATCACCCTACACAAAAGCAGGGATTTATTATCCGCATTGTTGAGTGCATATAGGGTTCCTTAGGAATCTAGGTGATTGTGTATCTGTGGCGTCCATTTCGGGAGAGACATGGGTCACATCCTGTCTGGTTCGCCCTCATCTTGTCGTAGGGCAGTCAGGACGTGGATAGTGTACCCTCTCCACTGTAACATGGAACCTCGATAGGGGGCCTACATAGGGTTCCATGTTTGTTTGCACAGAGGACTACAGGGTCCAATGTACTCAAGATGCCAAATAATACCCTTAATCAAGGGCCCCTGGGCTCCTTGGGAATAGAATAGCGAGTGATTGCAACGAAGCGGCGGTGATTTGGCGATATTCTTGGAAGCTTGCCGCGGCTCATGATTTGGCTAGTTATGGAATACTCAGCAAAGACAGAAAGGTTCTTCGTGTAATTATCTGTAGCCCTTTCTACTGGCCGGCAGGGCCTCTTGCTTCACGAGGACAAGGTGCCTAAGTAGGTTGCGAGATCCCTCTTGGGCAGAGGTGCAAGAGAATCGTCGTGTATACTGCATGTTTTATGTATGCCTGGCTGCGCCAGTCATATTTGGAAACGAGGACATTCACGCAAGCTCGCATGCGTCTCAACATGAACCCATGCTTGTAGGCTCCTCCGGGCGAACCATGGACACAAAGCAGATGGGTGAGTAGGAGAAATTAGCTTCAGGGGTGATATAGTAGAACTGAGGGAGTCACATTTGAACATACTAAGGTTGAATTTCATTGAAGTCAAGTTGATGAGGCCCCCAACTAATCATGACCATCAGGTATATTTTCTATCCTGCTCAGATTCTAGACAATGATGGGTCGGAACCTAAGGAAATGTCAGGAGATGCTAGGGGCATCAAATGTGGGTACCCGCACAGATTTCCATGAGAGCTCGTGTGGGAGTTTGCACAAACAGGGGGCCCTTCCATTCACCCCCAAATAAGTAGTATACTCCTTGCTATACATAGGAACCCCCAACAAAGGGATATCTGGCGGTTTAGAAGCCACATAATGAGAGAGGGGGAAGAAATGGTGACGCCATACCTGCTGCTAGGATGCGGTGCTGATTCCTCAGCCCCAGGGAAGGAAGAGGCTGGATCCGTATCACTTCTCCCATATGAGTAGTAGTCTAAATTCCTTAGAGGGGTTACATAGGGGAGTATTGTTGGGGTTACTACAGGGGATGCTAGGAGTTTGAACTCTAGCTCATCTGAGCTACTGGCAATTTTCGCCTTATGAAGGGACCCTGAACAGAGGACATAGGGGGTCCCTCTTGTACTTTATTATAGTCCCTAATATAGTCCCTCATAAGGAATGTCCATGAATTCATGTAGGAAATATTGACTGTAACTCGTATGTTGGATGCTAATACTGGATTAGCACCCGTAGCAGTCCCCCAACTGTTTGAGGGCGGCTCTGGCAGGAGGTCCGGTGGGAGGACCCAGTGCTTTAGAGTGTTCAGGAGGGCTCCCACGGCATTCAGTTGAGTAGTATTTTATTTGGGGATACTATGGTACCCAATATAGAGTAAGATTATATCCTCCTTTTCGGTATAGTATTTTATACAAGTACTATAATCTTACTAGGTTCAACCACCAAAAAAAGCTACTCAGTTGAGTAAAGATTGGCTGCCAAGATTATTGTCCTCGAGGGAGGCCCGTGTCATAAGGTTCATAGCACGGCAGGTTGGTCCACGTTTTTTTCTAAATAGTAGTTTCCATTTTCTTTTCCATTTTCCCAATATAACCCCAATATATGATAGTAGCTTCCATTTTCTTTTCCCTTATGTCTGTATAACCCCTGGTCAACGTCAGATCCCAGAGTTAGAAAACAAAGGACTTGTGGTGACGGCCAAAGGTTGTTTGTTCCACTGTGGGGTCCTTGCATCCAGACCTTCGCTGCTTAGGGTTTATTATAGGATCCTAAAGGGGGGTTGGTTCCAGGGGGAGGGTACAAGGGGGCCTTGGGGAACCTCAGGGAAGCTTAGGGAGTATAAGGGAATAATGGGATTACTAGGTTACCTACCCCCCTTGGAGCACCCCCCTAAGGACATCCTAAGTTCTGTCAAGTCTTGAGGTGATATGTGGAGGCCTGGAGATGGCTTCTCAGCCAGTTGGCTTCATGTTATCTTTCCGTCGACTTAATTTCATTCCCACAATAATCCCTACCCGCTCTTACCCCAACCGTTCTGCTAACACCCACCCAGACCCCCTAAATGATCCAAAAGATTGAACCTCCAAAATGACCCCCATTGCTACATTGGGGAAGCTGGGGGATTATTGGGAGGTTCCATTTTTTTGATCCTTCCCCTAAACCCTAAACCCTAAACCCCATTAGCGGGTCTGGGCACCCAATCAGGAGTGACAAGAAGCTTGCAGCGATCATCGAGACCGTGTCGGGCTTTAAGCCCAGTCAGGCCGCCCTGGTTCTGGGCCTTGGGCCTTCTGAGAGGTTTTGGGGTTCGGGGTTCGGGGTTAAGGGGTTAGGGGTTTGGGTTTAGAGTTTAGGGGTTAATCCCCTCGCCCTAATATTCACCCCCTTCTCCCCACCCCTAAGGACTAGGGTTTAGGGTTTAGGGCCCCCCACCCCTGCTAATCCCATTATTAACCAAAATGGGGAGTTGTTAATATTAGGGGATGGGGTTCTTGGCCCGGGATGATCTACATGCGTATGAAAACATATGTATATACATGTAAGATACAGACTTCTAATGAGTGTAAGGCTCTCTTGTAAGGGGTGTAGGGCTTAGGAATTTAGAGTCTAGAGCTGAAGGCTTGCTGGCTTCGCGTTTTCAAAAAGAGTCCGGTACATGCAGCGGGTTCCCCATTTTTGAAAACACCCGTGAGGGCTTCGAGTGGGTGTCGGTTTATAGTATAGTGTCGGGTGCGGTGCAGGTGCTCAGCAACAACTCCCGCTTCATAGCCGTCAGCTTCCCCCCGGAGGAAGAGGTGGGGCCCGACGTTTCAGGGGCTGAGGGGATTATCTACGTCAGTGCTTTTGCTGTAGGATCGAGACAGTCCCCCGCTTGCAGGTTTCTAGGTACAGTTGGATATTGTAGTGCAGGCTTGAGGGCTGAAACTAAAAGCGCTGGAATTTGAATTGTTGAGCTTTAAGACTCAATAGAGCAGCTTACCACGGGCTCTGTTGTTAAGACTCGATAGAGCAGCTTATTCCACGGGTTCTGTTGTCCAGGCCTTCCCCTTCTTAGCTTGATGAGCCAAATGTGTAGAACAAGGGACGGCTAGGCGGCTAGACTTTCCTGATGCTTTGTAAAAACAGCTGTTAACAATACTCATGTGATCACGACGACTTGAGCTCCAATGTGTAGAGCCGACACATACGGCTTCCTGACAGAGAGGAAGACCCACTTTGTCTAGAAACTGCCTTGCCCTGTTCCAGAGTTCGGCCCAATCACCCTGTCCGACGTTCTAAACACCCACCACGCCTAATGTCAGACATGCTCTCAACATAGAAGATCGCTAATGGCGGAACATTCAAAGTGAGAGGTCGGACCTGGGGGGGGGGGGGGGGNNGGGGGGGGGGGGGGGGGGGGCAGTTAACATCAGTGTAAGGGGAATACTACTGATTCAGCGGAATTTCCCTCAGGTCCATGGACTCATTGGTGTTCTGGCCGGATGGAGGTTTTCAGATGTAGGAGATATATTCTCATACGGTAGATACTCACAATTCTGCGTGGCCCTGGGCATCTTCCGTGAACTCGGGTTATATGGGAATATGTATACTAAAGTTGTGCAGGGTTTTTAGCAGCAACAGTATCAAGCAGCAAAACCGTAAGCCGCAACGTCTTGCATATCCCTCCCTTGCAGGAAGAGGCCACAACGCCTTGGGCTTCCTGGATCGACAGTTGAGGTTTTGTTCTCTTGTCTCTCTCTGTAAAAGCCGGCTATCAAATATTTCACCGTATGACACTATGATATGATACAAAGGGGGAGTCTGTAATGTTAGAGGGTACGGCGTGGTCCAGTAGGCGGAGAGGGGACTCTGAACAACTCTTCATAGAGGGAAGGATTCTCATGAGTACCTCATATGGCCCCATTACCTTTCTGCGAGCCTTAGAAGCCGTGTATGGGGGTACCCAACCCGACAACTGTCCGCTTGGGTGTGTTCTTGAGCCGCTGCCTGTGGCACTACTCACTACTCGAAGTCTGCTTGCGCCTCTGATAGATTTAAAAAGCTAAGGGGCAAGTTATAACGAGCTCACCGGACTCCCGCCTGAAATGGTGGTTTGCGTAGAGAACGGTCCCACATTGGCTTTATTCCAGGTGTTGAGCCGTGTCCTTCTAAAATGGCCAGTGCACCTCAAGAGAGAACAAAGGGGGTTCAGGAAACATCTTATGCGCTGCGGCTGGCTTCGCTGGCTCTGGTATTGACATGTGCCGCTTTTAGCTTGATGCAGCTCAAATCTGCGCTTCGAAAAGCTCAACGACTCACCGGGTGAGGGGAGTAGATGAGATGCGATGTGAAAAACGTCACTAATGCTTTTGCACTCCCAGTATTCTGCATACTGCTATCTTACAAGGTTTTGTGCTTGTGTGCGTGCACCGTGGTTACGTCAGCATTTTCCCGAGTTATCAATAACCTCCTCACAGACAGCAGTGTAGTTGTCGGAAACTCCCAGTCCCAATAGACCCATACATAATCTCAGTTTCTGTTCATGTCCGTTCCATGTTCCATTTGATTCTCCATTACTCCCATGTACCTACCGTTGCCTTGACTTGAACGCTGAACCCTTAAAGCACGCGGTTGGAGGCCTCAGCTCCACCCACAGCTCTAACGTCTATCGTCTATAGTCCCCCTCAAGCAGATAGATTATGGGGTATATGGGGATCTGATTGTAATATACCCAAAGCCAAATTCTATCTTCTTACGGGGGACTATAACCCCACAGCCTGGCAAGCCCTGATGCAGGGGCCTGATTGGTTGTGTAGGGGTTTAGGGTCCTAGATTCCTGGTATATTTGTAGTATAGGCTACCTGCAAAAATCAAACTGATGTTGATTCTGAGTCAAGGTTCTACATGGGCCTTGGGACCGAAATCCATCTCAGCCCTTCCCATGTCTAAGTGTAGAAGTATGGGCCCCTAATATGAGCCCTTAGGCCTTTTTAGGTGGGATTCTAGGGACCCACTTAAGGGTACACATAGGATATATAGTGGGTATATAAGGATCCCAGGTTGGGAGCCCATACGAGGGGCCCATGGTTTTAACCTTAGACTCTGCAAGCCATGTACCCTAAACCCTAAACCCTAAACCCTTACTATGACCTTCGGGCGTTGGAGAAAAGGTCCGCCAACAAAAAAAAAACCTTACTATGCAAGCCAAGTCCTGAAGAGACTGCAGCCAAGGTCTCTCGGCGCCACGACACACGGACAATGGGTCCTGGACTTGGCTACTCCCATCCCCTTTGGAATTAGTCTTATGATTTGTTATAGCATAACCCCAAGAAAATATTTCAAATAGTCCATCTATTTTTATGTCTAAAGGGATCTAAGTTCCGGGGTGCTGCCAGTGATGAAGTCGCGGTAGGAAGACGAGGTGGAGTATTTGAGATACAGAGAATGTAAGCCACTCGGTTTAGAGCTTCGGGTTTAGGGTGGATCCATGGGGATGGCTATACCTAGGGCTCCATGTAGGTATTATTTGCAGATTCTAGGGTCCAATGTAGGTAGTTTTTATAAACTTAGAGCCCTAGGGATAGCGTCTTTTCATGGTATGGTGGGGCTTCAGAAGACTCGCACTTCCCGAAGTCTTTACTGCCCTAGATTTCAGCTGTAAGGGAGCCGTTCACTGCTTCAGGAGTCAGAACTTGAGGTCAGCCAGTACCGTACCTATCTTTATCTTTGGTGGTTCCTCCAAGCTTCGCGCAAGGGAGCCTTAACAGGAAATTCCCTCCTAGGCCTATCTGATCCTATGTGGACGATGTTTTGTCTGTCCTGTGTAGCCACTCTGGTGATCATGGTGTATACCTAGGCCCACTTAGTTAGGCCACAACCCATGAACACTAAACCCGTAAAACCTGAAACCTGGGGCCGTAAACCCTCTTGAATCTTAAGCCCTGAACCCTGATCCCTGCGCGCAGAGTGCCATTCGGGAAGGAAGAAAACTTCAAATCTCAAACCTTAAACCGACCCTTTGCTTCTTTCTCGGGTCCTATGCAGAGGCCTGGGACCAGCAGAAACCCCACGAATGCCGCGCTGTCAAGTTTGCTCGCATGAGTGGTAATCCGTTCGTACATATGAAGTATGCTCAGCAGTATACAAGGTGTCTTACAAGGGGGGGGGGAATTTTAGCATCAGTGTGAAGGTTTTGTTTTATTTGGGGCTGCGACGGTCCTCAACATAGAGCAATGTTCTATCCTTCTCTTGGGTATAGCCTATAGTATTTTATAAGGAGAACGAAATCTTACATGGCTTGAGCACCAAACAATCGCTGCTCACATATAGTCCCCCTAAAGTAGATAGAATATGGCTTTGGGTATATTATAATAAGATCCCCATATATCCCATATTCTATCTACTTAAGGGGGACTATAAGCTTTGCCTGTCCTGGTTCCCCAGGCTACATGGAAGGATTTCCGTGCAAGCTCAGGCTGTTAGATTGCGGTTCTAACGTAGGTGGACCCCCCAACCCGGCAATACTGATTATGAGGTATGCTAAGGATTGTATTAGGGTCCTCTTATATATACTTATTATACGACTATTGCGGGGTGGGGGTCCTCCTAGGTTATAACTTGTTATTGTTGGAAGGCCTTCGTGAACCCGAAACCGCGTGGAACGTTTGAGGTTGACCCTCCGCGTAGGCCCTAACCGGAAATTCAATTGCTTGGTACGCCTATCGACGATAGGCTTGCGCTTTTGACAGCAGTACTGAAGACGAAAACCAAGACCACTGAAGTTCAACCCGTCTTGATTAATGTGACAGCTTCCACCACTTTATGAAGCATTCTACAGAGCTGCTTCTTTTCAGGTTACATTGGAAGCTTGATTGGTGGATTTCCATGTGTGCACTTATTCTGCATGGGATGCACGGAGTAAGGATTTGTTGGGATTCGCATCGATCCGTGCCCCATGTATGAACTGCTTCACAAGTTGGATAGCCCCATTGAATCGAGTGTTGCTGGAGCTTTGAAATTTGTTGGATACAGCTTAACGCTTAAGTTTTCTGAGATAACCTATTAGGAATATCACTAAGTTTTATACTGTGAACCCTATACCCCATACCCCAAACCCTACCCAATAAGGAGCACCTGCTGGGCTACAAGCAGGGCTTGAGAAATTCCATATGGGGTTTGCCAAAAATGTCCCAAGGTCCTTCAAGGTACTACAAATGCTATGATCCGTTTGTCAGAGACCCGCGAACAAGGCACCCTTAGCTTCACAACATATGCGTGTGAATGCAGTCGGCTGTTTGCGTGGCGTTTTTTTTGGTAGCATGCCAATTGTTACAAGAGCGGACCCGCTTTTCAGAGACGCTAAGCCCCGACTCTCTGAAAGAGCCTGAACGTTCAATCTAAAACCCGCACGCGAAAAAGCTGAAGCAACTGCAAGTGCCCCAAACCTGCACACGTGCGAGCCTTACAACACTGACTCCAAGCGCCCAAACCTGCAACACACGCACATCTGAGAGCAAATCATCGCAAGACCGGCCTCTGTTTCGCTGAGCCCTATTCCATGTGAATTCGAAAGATCCTGAGCACGCTGGCAGACCTCCCAGCCACCCATTGTACGCTAAGCTCGAAGTTTCAAGTTCTGCACCTAAGCCTGATACTCTGACCCCCAAAGCCAAATCCCAAATCCCAAGGCCCTAAGCCCTGTATATCCGCATAAACCTAAACAAACCCCAAAAATCTGAACCCGGACCCTATCGGTGATGGTCTACGCGCGTTTCCACGCGGAGCCTCTGGTGGCCGGGGTCGCTCGCTTTGTGGTGCGGCCCGCGGAAGTGACAGGCACCCAGGGTTTAGGGTTTCCTATACCCGAATCCGATCATTTGTATTACTTGGTGCTCCCTGGTCCATTATTGAGACCCACCTTCGGTAGACCAAAATCGTAACTTTTTTTGTTGATCCACTATTGTCTGGTCAACATAAGGGTTCGTGCTGTGGGTTTATAGGGCTCGGGGCTGTGGGGTTAAAAGGGTCCGCAGAACAACCTTCATGTTCAAAGATACTGCGACGCAGAAAGGATGTGGGGTTTGCTGGAGAGGCCATCCCTAGGAACCAGTAGTCACCAGACAAACAAGTTGATCACCCTGAAGACAATGTTGACAGGGAGTTGGACTAGTTGCTGATACTTCCGCATCTTAACTTTCTTGCTGCATTGGTGATTGTATACATGATGCTCCTCTGCAGCCCCAATCTACGTATTTGTCTTATGTTTTCTCCTCCGGACATCTTGAGCTTCTTCAATTACATCACGCGGCCCCAACCTCATCAAGAACACTACACCACATTCACTTGGACGTATGCCAAAAGATTGGTCACTTTGGGTGGGCGGTGAAGACTGCATGAACAATCGCCCACATGTTGCCACTGACAATTTGAAGGCTACAGACCTAAACGGAAGCTCACGACAAGTGCGCAGAGATCAGGCCTCGACACTTACTAGCTTCAGAACACAAACTACAGGTAAATCCCTTGAAGACTTATACCTTAACCTCAAGATAGGACAGACCCTCTAAGAACCCTCGGGTTCCCATGTCTAAACCGGTTTCAAGCAATCCTTCTTCGGGGCCGGTCGTATCAATGGGCCCCAGGAATCAATTCTGAAGCGGCAACCACGCTGTGTAAGCCTGAGTCTCTTATGGTTAGTATTTATTAGGTCAGATGATTCCACTCTTTCTAAGGTGCGCAGAAGCTGTAGCAAAGTCTACCATGCCTTCTACTCAATGTTTTGCCGTCTTCTTACATGCAGTGCTCTGAGAGTCATATGCCACACCCCCTCAAAAATGCAAGGTAGTATCCTTCACAGCCTGTAAAGTTAGTTCCGCAGCCCCATAAACAATCACACGGCCCCTTCAAGTGCCACGCAGCATGTGATGTACAAGCCTAAATAGCATAATGGTCCCATGCTCCTTGTGAACGTATAGTCCAGTGCATATCAAAAAATGTATTGATACTTCTGTAAGCCCCCCCCCCCCCTACAGTAGACCCGCAAAGCACCAGCCATTGTCAAGGTGGCGAACCTGGGAGCCTGTTTCCTTGCAAAACATTTGAAGTTATCCAAATCTGCATCCAAGTCTGTCTCCTAAATATACGGTAATCCCCATTAGAGGGTTCAACTCCCAGAAAAAGGCCCGGCACGCCATTCCTGCTGTTCGGACGGTAGATACTTGCGGAGACTGGTGTGCAGGGGTTTAGGCTGAGGCGCTTGCATGTCAGATGTGCTCGTTTAACTGGGGGAAGAAAGGGTTTAGGGTTTAGGGTTTAGGGGAACCTAGCTTTGAAACATTCTTGCTTATGGAAAGGAGTGTTTATGCAAGCGTTAGCGAACTTCATGTCGGATTTCCGTGTTCTTTCTGATGAAGAAATCCCTCCGGAGTACTTTCCCACTGGCCCCCAGATCCCCCCAGCGTGCGCAACCCCGAGTCCGCACGAACAACCGTACACCCACCTGCAGAGTCCAATCCAAAAAAAGGTAATAGTAATAACAGTAATAATAATAATAACAATAGCAATAATAATAGTAGTAATAAGAATAGTAATATAATAGTAATAATAGTAACAGCGCGTAGGAAGGGCTTGTTGCTTGCCATCACCTTGCTCAGGCATTACATTTCCCCCAAACTAACATAGCTCCTTGGGACTTAGGGATTTAGGGTCTAGGGTGTGGGGTTTAGGTTTTGGAACAAACTCCTTGCGACTTAGCTTGGACCTTAGATCCTTAACCGTTTGGGATTCCCTTATATTCCTATTATAGGTACCTACGGGTTAAACCTTAGAAGGGGTCCTAAGTGCCAGGTAGATAGAATCTGGAAAGGGGTCCCTTGTTGACTACTGTCCTGGCAAAGGGAAGATATAACATGTAGGTTCCATCTATAATTCGTTTGAAGCAGGGTAGGTTTTTGAAAGCTGCAAAGACTCGAACCATGTGTCTGGAATCTTTGTTCCTCTAGTGGCATCAGTCATGGGTCACAGCGTCTTGAGCGATGCGCAGGCTTGTACCCTAAATCCTAAGCCCTACACCCCACACCCTAAACCCTTTTGTTTAAGGTGGACAAATATAGAGCATTTGGACTGTGAAGGGCGACCAAGAAGTGCATGACCTTTGTTGAGCTTTCCCGGATCTTTCCTAGGTGCCCTGAAGCCTCAAGCTCCTGAACCCTAGCCCTCATCCACAAAATCTTCACCATCCAAAGCCCTTCAAAACCCCAAACCTTGAACCCCTAAACCCCACACGTACACATATCTTGATACATGCCTATATATACCGAGAAGCACTAGAGGCTTTGGGTGCTGGTAGTCCCTGTGCTGCTGGGCAGCCTTGGATGGTTCAGGCCTCGAGTCGCCTGGGCTGCTTTTGAGGATTTTTTCCACAGTAATGGGTTCGGGGTTTTAGCGTTTAGGGTGTGCTCTATACCCACAATATGGTAACGTAATTAACGTTCTTTAAAAGCAACCCAGTTGCAAGAGCTTAAGGTTTGCTCTGCGGAAGCCAGGTTATAGAGAGAGGCATGATGTAACATAGGACGTGACCTTAAAGAGTATTAAAGCCCTACACCCTAATCAGGGCCTCAGGGTCCGGATAGGGTTGAAAGGTTTTCGTAGTTGAAACCCTAAACCCCTAAACCCCTAAACCCTAGGATTTATGGGAAGTGTTACCAATATTCCCTCGTAGTTAGGCTGAAGTTTAGGGCTTGCAGGTGATGGTTTGGGATCCCGTTAGGGATCAACGTCCCCAAATAGACCTTTGCCTTAGGCCCCGTAATCTTTCCACATTAGGGGCCTAATTGGGATTTTTGGTGGTCTAATAGCGTGTACTGGTACTTGGATGGTTACAGGTGCGTAGTAGGGGGATAACGAAGGACATTATGTGGCGCATGGGGGCAAGAAGCGTCCTCAAAAACCGGCACAAAGCCCCCCTGATCCTCCCAGTAGGTAGGGTGCACTGGGGTGAGGTTGAAATTTTGCACATTTTTTTTTTAATCAGAAGGTGCCAAATCATGACATGACCCCTCTTAAATTGGCATCCATGCTTGGATCAGAAGAACGCATGAGTAGGGTTCAGGTCTTGTGTTGGTCCGTTTTGGCTGACGCATGGTTCAGCAAGCTAACACGCCGTGATTCAGGGTCCTCATAGTATGGACGCAGATGTGGTCATTCGTCAACATGATCCCTAGATAATAGTCCTTGGTAGTTGGATGCTAGTTTGGGAGAACATGCCTCATTTGCATTGGTAACCTCTTTGGACTGAGGGACAACTGATACAATTCGTTTCCCGCATGCTGAGTAAGGCATGGGAGTCTGATAGGAGGACAACTGTGGATGGGAGGGGTCCAGGCCCTCATTCCCTACTGTGCACCAGGTAGCAGTTCCATGATACCTCTTCAGTCGGAGAGAGAGAAAAGGGGGTAAACAAGACGTTTGCAGCCCTGCTTCAACATCAGGAACTTCTTTGAAGGTCCTTTGCTAGGTCCGGTGGGTTCCTGAAGTTGGATACTGCCCCATTTCAGCAACAGTCGAATAATAGTTACAATTTGCATGTGCGTATTTTGTTAATGTGATCCGTTTTATGGACGTTACTGGTGGCAGTACGCAACCTGAACCCATGTTACTTTCAAGGCTTCCTTCTGATTTTCCATGTTCTTTGGCACATTATCGAAAAAAATATTAGAGTGTAAGTGCCATCATCCCTTGTGGTCACTAGTAGTGGGTGAGGGCCTCATCTAAGGTTCATTCAGATGATAGATCCCTTTTGGGACTGCTTGTAATGATCCGTTTTAGGGTTTAGCTGGGGAGGCCCCCTTGATCCGATAGACTTGCGCACGGAAGGGCGGCGGGAGCAGCGACTGCACTACTACTGGTGGTTCGCGCCGTGCGGGCGCGGCGAGTCGTGGAGGAGGCGACGAAGGGGATACTACCTGAGGCTCCGTAAAAACACGAAAGCACCCAAGACGCCTGTATTAGCTATTGCCCAAGTTGCCTCCTTACTAAGAATGTGCAGGCTTCTCCAAAGAGGATTCAAGGCTCGCTTGCCTGCCCTGAATCGTCTCTTCTGCGACCTTTGAAGTCATTTTGCAGGAGCGGGGCTCCAACCTACAAAGGTGAAGTTTTGTGTATAACCCCAATATAACCCTAATATATAACCCATTATAGTAGTTTCCATTTTCTTTTCCATTATCCCTAATATGACCCCCAATAGAAGGCAAGTTGATTAGTGTAGGGGATCCCCTCCCACACAAAAAATGGGTTCGCTCATTAATCTAACAGCGGGGTTCCCCCCTCTGGATACTAGCCCTAAATTAAATTCAACAGGAGGGAACAGGATCGGGTAAAGGTTCAAAAGAGTTTTAGACTGCATTCAGAAGGGTTTCGAACCAGTCTCGGCTTTTTTTGTCTGCGCAACTTCGCACAATTGAGGCCCCCCAAACGATTCAGGGGGTGCTGAATACTGTAGGCGAATCTTCGCACAATTCAAGCCCCCCACACTAACCGGGATCTTGCATTAGAAGCCTAGATGGTTACCAAGATGGTGGTTCCAGATTCCTACTCAAGTAGACTTTAGACTGATTCGAAACCATAAGCTGCCTACCTCAGCCTATGGCCTGGGTGTGCATTCTGATCATTGTGAAGGTTGTTTCACGAAACGGCAAACCACAAGCTTCACAGATGCCTCCCCCCAATCCAACGCAAGTACCCAATGCATGTTGCTGGGAGTCATCGCTGAAAGTGCGAGCTACTTATGAACTTAGTTCCTCCTACTCAGTAATCATGGTGGAACGTTCGCCGTTCAAAATTTAGGCTTAGAAGTAGATCCCCAGAGTGGGCTGCAGCAGTAAACAGTTGAGGGTGATGGGCCTTAGCGAAGGCCATTCGACCAAAAGACTAACTAGGAGCACTATAATGGTTGTTATTCTAATGATGACTATGAATATGACATTACTGTTATGACTGTTACTGTTAGTAATTTTCTATTTTTCTCCTCCCGAAAACTAACTGGGCTTGACCGACAGGCACCCTCAGTTAAGGCCAATGACAGGAGGGGAGTTTCCAATTAGGGTTTAGGGTCAAGAGAGAGGTAAACCCTTAAACTTAAACCTAAACCTTCAAGGTGTATAACGAGAATATAGGCGGCATGGAGTTATGGGTCCTATTGAGCCCC
The DNA here is from genome assembly GCA_905231905.1 of Symbiodinium pilosum. Classification (NCBI taxonomy): domain Eukaryota; class Dinophyceae; order Suessiales; family Symbiodiniaceae; genus Symbiodinium; species Symbiodinium pilosum. Next base: position 17,843 of record CAJNIZ010046103.1, on the reverse strand, counting down.
GAACTTACCAGATCAGGCCGAATACCCTTCAACTAGGGAATATAGCTTAAATCATATGAGAAATCCTAGTATGTTCAAGGGAAATTCCTTACTTCAAGTGTATGTTCTCCCTGAGAAACTTACCAGGTGGCAGTGGGCGTGAAAGATCTTGGCCTACAGCTAAGCACCCGACGTTCAGGCTCGGATGCCCTAGGGCGTTGGGGATTTAGGGCTTGGGGTTTAGGTTTAGGTTGTACGGTTTAAGGGTTTGGGGTCCCTAACGCTATAAGAGATAAGTTGACTTCCTCTTTGAAGTATGTCCTAAACCCTAATCCCTATGTCATTATGGGAGGCATACAATGTGCGAATAGTGGAAAGAAACGCAAACCAGCCATGACTGAAGCCATTGCAATGCGGCTTGGTGTGCTCTTTGCTAATGTAGACCCGTGATTAGTAAACCTAATTAGTGATTGTATATCTGGTTTTCTAAGGATAAGGGAGAGAAAATGGAAACTACTCTTTGGGGTTCAGGGTTTAGGACCCATGATTAATAAGCCCCCTCCTTGAAGGGGCCTTAAGATTAGGATCCTTATTATAACCCCCATTAAGGGGAGGGGGTTTATTGATCAGGGGTCCACATTAGGCTTATGTCATCAGCTCCGGCGGGTAAGATTTAGGGTTTAGGGTTTAGGGGAGATGAAATGGAGACCAACAAGCAAGCGGACCGTTGAGTCATTCAATACCGGATTGCTGTAAAGGAACTTTAGTTGAAGTACCCGTATGCAAAAGATACGTATTGGTTCCTTCTTACTGTGACAAACTCAGCCCCTTAAGTGTAAGTGCAAGCAGGAGCATATAAACATGTACGCAGGCTGGGTCTTCTTGTCTACCAAGGCCCTGATATGCCATGGAAGTGGGCTTTTTCCAAGGGTGCCTGCGACACGTAAAGCCATTGCTATGTTGAGAAACCTGCATGGCATCCTTCGCGCAGGTGGTTCTGTGGTATCGGACTTCATCAGCGCATCGTCGATTCAGGATGCGGCAAAACGAGCAGAATATTCACGACGAATATAACATGGAGCCTGAGCAACTACGGTTGACACTAAAGACCCCGCATGGCGTTAGTGTACTGGAAAAACATAGTTCATAAGGTTTAGGATGCTCAGGGTCATTCGGGATGTTTGTGACGCTTGTATCATCCGTGCCGAGGTAGTTTCCATACTCTGTCTTCATCTTGCTAATGCAATCAATCCACCCTCAACTCCGCCGATGTATTTCTTCTACTGGGGGTTTGTAGGGGAATGAGGGTTGAACATATTACATAAGGAATACATAGAGATCATCTTCCCTTATTCCCAACTAAGAACCAGTAAGTTATGCAATGCTGACAGTCTACCCTCCACAGGAGTAGGTTGAAAAACACATCTAATTTCTATTTTCCTGAATCCCTATATGATCCCGTTAAAGCCATAAACATATTTCTATAGGGCCCACAGACCTACCGCAGTAAAACCCTGAGGTCTAGGGGCAGGTTTTCATGGGACCTGGTTGTTGTCAATGTAACCGGGGTGTGTTGTCACGACATCTTGAGAACTCCTCCAAAAAGGGCCTTTTGGGGTTAAGAGTTGTTTAGGCTTAGGCGCATAAATCCTCAAAGTTCAGAAGGACACTGCATTAGAGTCTTTTTGATCATCTTTGGCGGCTCGCAAGGACATCCTCATCGCAGAGGCGGTGACTTTCTGGGATGTGTTGCGTGGACAGGAATGGGATTTAAGTTTTACTTTCCGGCTAACATCGCGTAGACTCAGTTATAAGTACCTCAGCGGCAAAGCCCTCCCTCAGAGTATGCGGATATCACTACAGAGTGAAAAGTAGGCACCCCAAAAAGGAAAACGGAGCATGCACACAGCAAGGTTGTACCAACCACTTACTATGTGTTGCGATCTTGCCAAATCCCTGGGCTTCCTCGGAATCGCGTCTGTGGACAGTTTGCGGATTTCCTAGCACGTGGGTTTAGGGTTTAGGGAGTCTGGGGATTCTTGTGGTTTATAGAGGACCTGCAGGTATCCCCTGTAAGAATTGCACGCAGAATTTTCTTAGAAACTCTTTTACGGCCTTCCTTGAGCTCAAAGCTCTGCGAGAGTATGCCTGACCCTAGGCCCTAGGCATTCGAAATAGCCCAAAGTAATGTTTATAGCCCTGAAGCCTAAACCCTCTTGGGCTCATCATTCATTGACTTGGATCCCCAGGGAGTTTCCCAAAATTAGGGG